>JAIPRL010007321.1:0-23974 GCA_025469235.1 Pemphigus obesinymphae
TGAATAATGCAGTGATAAGATATTATCATTTTATTGCAATTTGGGTTATTAATTAGTCTCTGAACAAAACCTTTTTTATTTCCAATCATTGATGGCGCACCGTCTGTTGTTACTGAAATAATTTTTTCATATCTAATCTATATTTTTCGAAATATTCTATTACAGCTGTGTATATGTCTTCACCACGAGTGGTTCCTAACAGTGGTAATATAGTTAATATTTCTTCAACAAATTGTTCACTGGTATTATCAAAATATCGTACAAAAATACACAATTGAGCTTTATCTGTATTGTCACACGATTCATCCATAGCTAGAGCATAACAATCTGTGGCCAATAAAGCATGTATTAAATTAGAATGATTTTCCTTTGCTAATAGTTCTGTATTTCGTGTGTTAGAGGACGTAGATAACGGAATATTATGAATAGTCTCCATAATATCATTTTTATTATCAAATAACGCATTTCCCGCTTCAACCATACATTCTTTGACTATATTTGCATCCGTAAACGGTTTCATGTGTTTGGCAAGAATCCATGAAATACGCATAGAGGCCTCTGTACATTTTTCTTGTTCACTCATTGTCTTGTTAATAATTTGAGTTGATGTTGAATAAGATAAACATAAACTCTCGTTTATGCGTTCGGTATTTATACAACGCTCTACCACGCGATCTACGCAGGCAGACACTCGATGTTCTTATCTTATTACATATTTATTATCGATTTATAATTGATGTCACCACATTAGCTTTTCCCCATTTATGATTATAGAAATCAGACTATTTTCATTTACTTAAATAATTTTTTTGTTGTAGTATTTTATATGACACACTTATAGTTATTATATATTATATATTATAAAAATTTAAAAACTACTCCAAAGAAGGGTCCGTAAAAATAGAGTTCGCGGTCCGTATCCGGACCGCGGTCCGCCAGTTGGTGACCCCTGCGTTATAGTATGTCACTATTTAGAAAAAATATGTTTTATTATGTATTATTATTTTTATTATTCTATTTTCTTAAACCTAACTATTTAAATGAAATGGGCCAAATCAGATAATTTAAATGCACAGATCTCATACAAGAATATAACAATTGAAACAATGCCACACACTCGTAATTTTTAAGGAGTTCAACCTTAAAAGTTTTAAATACATTTTTTAGTAGATAGTATAATAGTCGCGAGCTTTAACATCCTGTATTCTTTAATCGAACGGATGCCGCATGACTGACGCGTTTTGATTCGGAAAGGGTCGCCAACATAAGACCAGAGAGGGACAGAGTCTATAGAATTTGTAGTCCCAGTATGAGGCTTAAATATATATAAAGATATATAAATAACGATTATAAGGAAAGCTAAATTAATAACCAAAATATAATCAATTTAGGGCAATATGTTTTATTTATTTTTTGTAAATTTTAAATTGTGTATGGAAACAGCCATCGGGCATAAAACTGCAACTTAGAAAATATTAACATAGAATAAACACAATCAAATCAAAATATATAATATAAGGATCGACGGAGTATACATAACCCCGTGAGTAATATAATATCTAACAAAATATGAAATGTGAATATTTAATATACCGTAGCATTGAGATTTTTTTTTATTTTACATTTATTTTTTGGTTTTTTTTTTAATTTTAAAATTTTAAAGTCTCATGATTTTTGATCATAGATTTTAGACATAAAAAACAAAACATATGGAAAAAAATAAACGCTAAAGCACAATAAATATTCTTATTTTTCATATTTTGTATACATTTTAACTTTATTATTATACAAAGAAAATTTTAGTTATGAGCGTAAACGTGATTTTTAACAAATATGGATAATAACACAACAATAATTTGATACATGATTATTTTTAAATTACTTTAAAAATATAATTAAATATTTTTAAATTGTTAGATTTTCAGTTTTATTGAAATTTTATAAAAATTATTTTTATAAAACCACTTTAAATCGGATATGTAGCGTACTATTATGACAGAAAATATAGGAAAGTACCGGTAAAGGCATACATAAGTATCTAAGTGATGTGTGATGAGTGATACGTATTATATACGATGTAGATATTGTTCTGCAGGGAGGTTCTCCTCCGGTAGACGAACCCGGTTCTCACTCGATGTTGTTCTACTCAAGATAGTTTGAATTAACATTGTGGGTGATTAAAAAAAAAATATATATAAATTAGAAGGGGGGGACGAGATAAACAAAGACGATTTCTCAGTCGATATTGGTGAATAATTGGGACATTGGAATCAGAAGTGTGTAAAAAATTTATTACCGACACTTATATGGTCGTTTAAATTCACATATGGAGGGTGAGGAGCTTGATGTCCATGACTCCGTCGGCAGTAGAACTTTTTTATACGCAATAGGTTCATGTGCATGGTAGGAAAAGTCACACTACAAATAATTATGATTCGATATGAGTGTACCCAACCAGATAATAACCGTTACCTACATAGTAATATATTTACATTGTATTTTTTTAAACTCGTTTTGTTAATTTAGTTTAAAAAAATCAAGTTTTTTATGTTCAAAGTTACTTATATCTTTTTTTATAAATAATAATATCAAACAAATAGTACACATCACTTCAATATATTTTAAATATTTTATAGATACAATAAATATGTCTATCAAATATTAAAAAAAAAATATATATATATATTTATAATATTTTATTATTTATTAATAACATACAGATAAATACGAAAATATCGAAATTTTTTGTAATAAATGAACTGGTTTGTGTTGTATGAGCCAATTATACAAACAGGTCTCTGTGTAAATTGTCTTAATGTTGCTTTATTATGGTTATACAAATCCTAAACAACTATATTAAATTAAATCTAAGTATTGTAATATTAATGCAAATATAATGAGAGAATGAGAGCCGCAAATCACAATAATACTATAATTTTTTTATAATCCTAATTATATAAAATTTAAACAATAATATATCTGAATAGTAGAATTAGTGACATTTCTCATACTAAAAAGTAAAAATCTCAATGAGAAAATTTGCATTGCTCTTGAACCAAATTTATAGCGTTCAGTAACTTAATAACATTTAACTTTACTTTTCAACTTAATTTTAACTTTAAATTCGTTTATGGACAGTCTTGTAAATGCATTATATATATGGACATATTTTTTGGGACTTTTGAGGTTTTTGAGGTGGCCTTTATCATTAATTACTTTTAAACAACTGTTACCTTGCGAGTTGTTAAAAATTTATTTAGCAGTTCTTGTCTATTCACATACGTTACAAAACTCATTGTTTTCAACCTAGATAGCATTAAAAAATATATAATGTAATACATAATATCATTTGTGTAGACCCAGTAATGACATAACTCCAAATGAGTTTTATTATAGTTACGTATGGTATACGTTTATTTACCAGGTCTACTTTGGAACTTCATCCGACTGGCCAGTTGAATTTATTATTCTTTGTTTTATTTAAGTTTTATTAAATGCAATAGGGTAATGATTAATTCCACTGTTTGTCTCCGCACAATATATTTTATTCTGGCTCAATTTAATTCAATCAAAAATCAATTATGATATGGACGTGAGTGAATTGCATAATATAATTCATAAATCATCAAATATCTAAAAAAATTCCAAAACCCGAAAAGTTAAACACATGTTGTCAAAATATTTTCAAAAGATGTACTCGGGATGGAAATCAATACAATTAACAATTATTTATAATTTTAAATTTAACCAAATATATATTATTTTGATAAATAACTTACAAGATAGGTCTTGTACTATATTTCCTGGGTGGACATTTATAAAATAGTTATAATTATAATATAATATAATATAATAGAAATATCGTTATTTAAAACAATAATATGTTATTAAGTATTATTTTTTCATTTTATTGTAAATTATTATTTCAGTAAAATGAATAAGATTAAAAAATAAAAATAGATAAATGTTCAGCGCACAGATTTTATACAAAGATTTAACACCAAACACTAGCACATTTTAAGGTATTATAACTAAACAATTACAATTTTCTTTAAAAAAAATCTGTATAAAATCATTCATAGATATTTAATTATTTTTAGACTTTTTAATGTAATTCATATAATAAAAATAAAAATTAAGACAATTAATTATCTGTAGCCGCATTATTGATAATAACAGCAGGTTATTGTCATAAAATATATGAAAATTATAAATAAATAAATATATATATATGATAAATCAGAACAGGAATTAATAAAAATGTTGAACATTATAATGGCCGCCACGAAGATCAAATAATACTGGCAAGTTTCTAATGTAAATTTACTCAAATTGGTCCAATTAATGTTAGTACGAAATCCAACATTTAAAGTTAATAAAAATTAATTTAAATTCGTTAAGCCTAAAATTAAAATTAAAAAAAAATGTTACCTTATTCAGTTAGTTAAAAAGTACAACTTATTATTTGCTCGTGTACAATTGTTCGTGAAACAGATTTGTTATTAATGAAATTATTTTAAAAAGTTAATTTAAAAATACTAAAAGTCTAAATATTTAAAAAAAATTACTTTGGTTTGAACCCAAGAATATGGTGGTATGTGTGTTACGAAATACAAATACATTATGGATAAGTAATGTAAATATATTTATATAGATAAGGGGCTTATACATATTCATTATATTGCTAAACTTAAAATTAGTAAAACATGTAATCACTAAAAAACTATTTGATTTTTACATATTAATAAATAAAATACAAATAGATCGTAATGAGAAGCTTAGATTAAAAACTGCATTCATATTGGTCTGCATTTGATATTAAGTATAAAGCATTTACCAAATATAATTTTAAAATTTACATTTTTATACATTTCTAAATTGGTATATTAAAAAATCAAGTGCTTATTCAAAATTATGTAAAACTGTTAGTTCTCTAAATAGATAATAAATTATAGGTTAATTAAAAATGTATAATGTATAAACTTTGATCTTTTTAAGTTTTTTTTTTTTTTTGGTGTTGAAAAAAGACAAAATTCATAAATAATGTACACAGATTGAAATCATAATAAATGGGTATAATTAAGTAATTAATTAAATAACTTAAATCATGGGTAATAGGTATTAATACTATTATCAGTTATTTAATAAATCTGTCTGTTTTGGTTAGGAGTTCTACGCCTGAACCATGCACGTATTTGAGGAGGGGGCGATAGAATCGACCACCCTCCACCCCCAAAGCAAATGTAATTTTTACCAAATTAAATAATCAATTAATTGTGTTATATAATTATATAATAATACCCCACCACTATGGCACTTTAAGAACTATTTTCAGTATTATAATTTCGTAAACAGATTAAACAAATTTTGGTGATACTGTGATAGACGCATGTATAAGCACGGAAAATAATCGTACGGACCGTAATATTCCAGAATATAAATATTTGAACCGCAATATCCCGGACCGTAATTTTACGGAAAATTCAACACCCTAAACTCCCGAATAATAATCTCCCGGAAAGTAGAAATGCTCTGAACATAAATTCACGGACCGTAAAAATCTGGAATTTATAACAGGATACTAGCACTACCATGTAAAGTATACTCTTATTAGCCGATAAATTTCAGACATACTGTATTTGCACATGGATCGCACTCTAGTGGTGTATCTTAAGAGGATGTCAGCAGGGTTATTTTTAAGGGGTTATGTAAAGGAAATTTTTAAAAAATTAAAGGAAAATAAAAATCTAACAAATTAAAATAATTTAAATATATTTTCAAAATAATCTAAAAATAGTCCTATACTAGTTTTACTTTTTATTGTGTAATTACGATATTTTTTTAAAAAAAAAAAATGTTTTCGTTCTTCCAATTCGAATTATTGTATAATTGTTGTATGTTAACAATTTTGATATTGATTCAATAGAATTATTTTTGAAACAGTTAAAAGACACATATTTTTCTATAGCTACTCATGCATCGAATAAGGGGAATAAAAAGTTTTTCCCTGTTTGTTGCCGCCCCGATGTAATAATATTATAATAATTACTCGCCACCGATATTACCTACAGTAATTATTATAATCCCACGGCCGGCCACACACACACCATACACATACACACAAATTAGATATCTAAGTAAATGTATATCTGTTTTTGTGAATTATATTATCGTAAAAATAGTTAGTCTTGTTGTAATCAACGTCGTGTGATACACCATCGTTGTCGTCGCGCGTCGGTCCAAAACAAAAGTTTTTACGTGCGCTAATCGCCGTATATAATATATTGTTTTTTACGTACGTTAATCGCCGTTAATAATATTGTCCTTTCATGAAATTGTTTTTACGTGGACGCTAATCACCGTTATAATAGTATCCCTTTTATTTATGGTTTTTTACATGTGCGCTAATCGCAACAATTTATTGAACTTTAAATCATAATTTTACTGTCAGTGTGTGTTATTTTTTTGTGACAAAATTGTGTATTTTAGTAATTATTTATTTAGGTATAGGTACAGCGGCTGGCCAGTCTGCGTCCATATTATTATTCTGTGAGTACCTATCTCATTATTATTATTTATTTATTTATATTATTCATTATTGTGAAATAATTACCGTCCTAACCACAACGTCATTAATTTGTTGAGCCAGCAGGGCTATTTTTTATATATTTATTTTATTGTATTTTCGTTTTGTGCTTAGTGTCAATTTATTTATTCTTTGTGTTGCTGTGATTTATTACTTTATTGATATATTTTATTTGTGCCAGCAATACATGAAATCTTAATTACCATACAACAGAGTTACCATTTTTACTAGTTTTTAAGTTTCCCTCGTCCCATAGTTTTTAAGTACCTACACACCGTGTGGCCGACCGAGTCGGTTCAAATAAAGTGTTGAGTGGTGCGCGCGAAGCATAGGTGTCCGGTATGCGCGTATTATTATTATACGCCACCGGCCCGTACAGTGTGTGTTTATAATGTTTGCGTAGATACAATATAAAACCCTCTTGTAATCCAACAATTTTGTTACTCGAACATTTATTTTTTAGTAAGTCTTCACCCTGAATTAATACTACCGATATTCTAGTTTGTACTTCATAAGTTATAGATAAGCTAATAATTCTGAATTGGCCGCCAACGTCTCACGCCCGGATCGAGAAAAAAAAGGTCGCGATGTGACCTGGTCTGCAAGTATGGACGGCGATGCGTGGTTGTCTCGTTCATTCTGCGCGATGCGATACGGACGCTGCCGTTGTCGTTACGTGCAGCCGCTGGTCTCTCTTCATAAACCGAACAACTCGAACACACGTACGGTGTTGTTGTTTCGCCGATCACGACAGTTATTCAGTGCGATTTTCGTGTTTTATTAAAAGTTAATTTTTAACATAAGTAGTCTACGTATCAAATTAACAAAAACAGATGGTCAACCGTAAAACTATTGTTTAGTAGTATAAAGCAGACCAGGGCGGGTATTGTTGTGGGCGTGCAGTTCCACACCACACAGAAGATCCAAGGAATTCAGTCATTTTCTCAAACGGTCCAGGCGGTTCAGCCATTTGCTTCGTGGGAACCAGTTCAGGCGGTCAAAGGTGTGTTACAGGTCGTAAATCCCTTTTTCCTTCCTTATAGTACCGTACTTAGCATTAAGTCGAGAAATTATATATTTAGTTTTAGTTATTGATCGAGTGTCTACGTGCACATACATTTTGTATATATATTATTTCATGTGTGGAAATATAATCAATTTGTTAACATAAGGGTAGTTTATTTATTATTATATATTTCGTACCACTTTTTTCTACTTTAACCACCAGAGCACGAGTCATGACCGCAACCTAATCAAATACGGTAAGGCCAGTGTCGTCGCAAACATATAGGAAACATATATTTTGAGATACTTAGGATTTACCTATATATATACATATATATATATATATATATATATATATATATATTCTCACAAATATATATACTATAGAGTTAGAGTTTTTTAAAGAGAATAATTGCCCTTAATCTTGAATTTACAATTCTTATTTTCGGATTTATTTTTTATTTTATATTTTTAAAATTTTTTTTCTTATATCTTCTTAAACGTTAGAGATTTATTTATTTTTCTCTCGTATTTTTTTCTCTTTTCTTTTCTTTATTTTCTTTTCTCTCTCCTCTTCATATATTAATTAATAAATAAAAATATGGAATATGAGTGATGATATATTATCTAATACAGAAATTTCAAATTCAATTAAAAAATTAACTGACTATTATGCACTAAAAAAAATCGACTTATAAATTTATGAATATCAAAGAAATTAAATATTTCATGAAAAGTTATTAAGGATTTACGGTCATGATTAGTTAGATATCTTAATGGAATATTAAAAACCAAAATAGATACCGATTAAATTAAAAATAACTAGGATCAAATGATTCTAGTCCTGATTCAGATAATAACTGTAACTTGAATATATTTTTAGATGATTTTAATAAAAGCCAACAGGTTCTTGATTCTTTAAATTCTATATGATCAAAAATAGATGGAAACATTAAAAATATTTTATATAGTGGAAACAATTTATATTTTAATAATCTTGAAGAAATAAAAAACGGACAATTTATTATATAGTAACATCATTAAATTCAATTAACCAAATTCATTTGACGTATTTTAAGACACATTTACAAAAATATTAAATATAACAATTCAGCACCTTTAGATTTTTATAAACAGTCGGATATAGGCATTAATATGAATAATACAAAGACATTAATATACAAACCTGATCATTTTTCAGGAATACATTAAGGCTGGATAAAATAATGGATGGACTGATTTTGATAAGATAAGTTTTTTATCAATTTTTTTTAAAAGATACGCCTAGTATATTTTTAGATAGTTTGGAACGTAGAAATAATAATTTGACGTGGAAAGAAATAGAAACACAATTTTTAGAAGAATTTCAACCTATCGGATCAGATACTATTTTAAAAACTAAATTAGAAAAAAGCAGAAAGAAAGATCCATTAGATTACTTGTTTTATTAATGATATAGAAAGTTTATGTAAATAATAAAATTCAAAAATACTTGAACAGGATATTTGTATCTATATTTTAAAATGGTTAAAGGAAGGCATTTTAAATGCTATTTCTATACAAGATAATATTATCTTGAGTAAATTAAAAGGAAATTGAAAGAAATTTGAACTTCCATTATTCAGAATTAGTAACAGGGGATCTGGATCTAATGATTATAATGAATTATTAAGTAAAAATGTAATCAAAATATAATATTTCGACATGGAAAAAGAATTAAAAATTGCTAAATTACAAATGGAATTAAAAAATAATAAATAAGAATAAACTAAGTGAGAAAATAAAACAAATTCATATACTGAAAAAATATAAAAATAAAAATATAAATTTTGATACCCAAAATAATAATTATTCTAGAGATGATAAATATAAAAATCGACTTAACGAAAAGAAATATAGGAATAAATGTCTATATCCGAAAAAAATATATTATAGAAGTCGAATATCGAATGTAAACAGAGATTACTAAAGAAGAAATAGAGGAAGAACAGTATCGAGTGAATGAGATAGTTAAAACAATCGTTTAAGAGAACAAAGTATTGATAAAAAACTCAATCAGCGATAATCTAGAATTCATAAAAGAGAGTATAGGGATAGATCTTTGTCAAAAGATAATAAACATAATAGAGAAAGAGATAGTAATACTGAAGATTAATACGAGTACAGAGATAGGTATTCAAGATCTAGAGTACCGAAACGATATTGGTTACGTGAAAAACAGTAAAGAATGCAGTAGAAATCGAGAAAACAATATTTTTTGTTATAAATGGAATAACCGTTGTAATAAATCAAAAAACGATTAGATATCGGGTTAGAAAAGGAAACCGGAAATCTAACTTGGAGACAAATAATGCGCATAAAAAGATTAGAATATTATTTCAAATATGATTAAATTTACTTTTCACGATACAAGCATAAAATTACAAATATTTTGCTTACCACAGAAATAGGATATCAAAAAAATCTGGTTTCAGAACAAATTAAAAATGATATAGAAAACATTAACGGGGAATTAAAAAATAAAATATTACGAACCACCCCACTATTCATTAGAACGGAAGTATCACCTAAAAAAAAAAATGATTAGGGTATTTCCACACTAGATATTTTACAAATAATTAATATTTATAATCATAAATCTGGATACAATGTTACTAATAATGTAAATCATATTTAAGTAATAACATTTAATGAAATCTTTATATAATTTTAGAAAATGAAATAGAATCTAAGGAATTAAACACGACCCCTAATGTTTATTGGAAGTATAATCAACCTAGTATAGGAGTTTAAAAAAAAAATAATATTTAGACTCTTGGAAGTATATGTAGATGCAAATTGAATGTACCTCGTACAATTAATAAAATTACAATTAACAATAGTTTTCCAAAATGTAAAACAATTAAAAAGCATATCGATCGTTATTTATACGAATGTTTAGACCGATACACTTATCTGAACAAAATATATTTAAGAAAATTTCAGACAAAGGGAAGAAACAAAGAGTATTATGATATAGAATTCGAGTTCTAGAAATATAAACAATACACAGTTATTGACATATTATTGATTATTTTATGGGTAAATTTTGAACTCATTCAAAATAACATTAATCGAATTAAACCAAAAGACAATGTAAAAATAACATTCGCCCATAATTCTATTTTATAATAGTTAGGTAAAATTGTTATTGAAAATCAATTCCCGCATCCCACACCCAGTACGATTCCTTTATTGAAATAGTCAAAAAATTGTCAAGAAATCATATTCCTAGATGCTGTAGAGTAAACTATATCAATGGCCTATCCCCGGAACAATCTGAAGATTACGAAACATACACAGCACTTTGCAATATAAACCCTTTCAGCATTGAAACTTCTGTAAAAGATGAACAACTCATGCAAACAATCTCTGAGACAAAGAGGATACACTGGCATTCGCTCCTAAACGAAATGGATATGAAACACAGCAGTAAAAAGGCGTAAAACCTTAAATTAAAAACTTGATGACGATCCCACAAAAGCTCACAATACAAGGACAGTAACTGCAAATCAAGTGGCTCATTAACTACTCCTAAACGGCAAGTCCAATAAAGAGAATTCAATGTTCAAAAGGAAAAAAATTTCAAGAACTAACAAAAAAAAGGAGACCACAATTATCAATACTAACAAGTATGTTTTTGGAAGAAGAACTAAACAGAACAATTAAATACCTTAAGAACAGGAAAGCTGCAGGTTTGGATGATATTACAACGGAGCAGGTTAAGCATTTTGGACAGGGCGCCAAGTACTGGCTTCTTGACTTCTTCAACGAAATAGTAAACACGTACCAGATCCCCAAAATATGGAGGAAAGCCAAGATCACTGCACTCCTAAAACCTGGGAAGTACTCCGACGATCCCAAAAGTTACCGCCCAGTCTCTCTCCTAGTCCATCTGTACAAACTTTTCAAAAGATTAATCCTAAACAAACTAGGTCCCATTGTTGACAACAAACTCATTAAGGAGCATTAAGAGCGATGTGTTGTCATTAAATCGCCAAATAATCGTTTATTCTAAGTAAAACTGTTTTATATACATGTTGGGCACCGACGTGAGTGTACGTTATGGCAGCGTCGAACATTCGCGAAGTTCGACCCACTCCCGTTTACCCTTATCGGTTTTTTTTATCGCCGATAGCCGACGGTCGTCGCCACAACGCCGCCGGTAAACCAGTTCTCCGCGGACCTTTGCGTGAGTCCGGTCGTGACGTTTTTGCTCTCGTGTCATCGGTTTATGCGCCTGGACAAGTGGTTTTAACGCCGTGTGTTTTTTTGTCTTGGGTGTGTGTGTGTGTGCCCATCGCACCGCTTTTTTTGTGATTCATATCGGCCGCGTATAGTTTTGCGCGCCGTGCTTGCACACGCGCCATTGAAGTCTCTTTTTTACATTTTGGCAAGTTTCGATTACTCCGCCGTGAGTCGTGGCCGCGTGTTTTCGTTCGTCGGTCCACGGTCGTTACGTAATCGCACCGGGTCGTTACGCAATCGTGGTGTTGTTGTTTTTCGTTGCCGTCGGCCAGGAACACCGATCCACAGTCTGCCATTTTATCAGCGCCGCCGGAATCCACGCGCCAGCTGCTTGTCACCACCAGATAAGATTAATTATGTGTTGTTATTAGAGTATATCATTATATCGGTTATTTACTATCATCTAAATTATTAATAAATATTTTCTGTGTTAGGTATGATCATACCCCCTTTTTGTGTTAATCAATAAAATATGAAACAATAATAATTCATCTCAAATTGTGTTCGACTTAATTAATAATTAATAATGTGATATAATTATTTATGTACGGTATTCTGGATAATACATTTAAATAGTATAACAAAAGGGTATACAAGATTCACTCACGGAGGCGCACATCCGCTAGTGTCACGCGGCCAGCTTTCGACATTGAATCGACGGCTCCGCGATGGTGCGTCAACAATACATTTTAAATAATTATACAAACGAATCTATTGTAATAGCTTCATAATTGATACCTATTTTAAAATTATAGGTGTAGGTATATATTACATTTGTGTGCTTATAAATATGAACCTATATTAAAAATGTTATTTCTGTAAACAAACCTTTTATTCTTCCTGAAACCACAATCCAAATAATATATTTTTGAAGTACACTTAAACTGAAGTCTGTACCTTTCAAAAAATGCATTTTTGACAATATAAGAGTACTGTGGAAAAAGAATACATAATTCAATGACTAAAAGCACGATTTAAGATATATCTTAAATCGTAGCTAAAAGTAATGTATAAACAAAATAATTCGTTTATCTTGATAATACTGTGATAATATCACAGAATATACAGAAGGGAAACTGCCGACATTTTGAAAAATTGTCCGACATTTTGAAATTGTTACAAGTAACCAGATCAGTAGGAGAAATTCCCATTATTCTATGAGATTTGGCCATAATGTTTATGAAGCATGTTATTGTAATAGCTGATAATATTGATTTTTTGTGATATTCTTATTTCTAATGTAAACATAAAAACTTTTATTGAAAATGAAAATTCTTCTCCACGTTCCCACAATAGTTTTTGATCAGTTTTTTTATTGCATGGTGTAACATAAATACACAACGTTGCTGAGAATTGTGTTTTGAAAATTTTTTAGTTTAAATTTAAATTTTCAAAATGACAAGTTACGATAGTTGACATTCGATGTGCACTGAATTATTGTTATTCTCTGTACAAGAATTCTATTGGAAATAAAAAAATCGTTTTTTAGTTTCCCTAAAGATACTATAAGGTAAGAAATATTTGCTATAATAACCATTTTTATAATAATATATTTCTTTATTTTCAATGTGTACTTTGTGGATTGAAAAATGTAATCCTATTTGTTTACCAACCACAGATACTAGTGATATTGAAAAAAACTATTGGTTGTGTTCACTACATTTTGAAAATAATATGTACCTATATATTATATAAAAAGAATAGGTTTTTTCCACCAGCAGTAGGTACCGACTTTATTTAAGTAAGTTATAGAATAACATTATTATTATAAATTACTATTACTACTATGAATTATTATTAATTACTTATATATAAAATAATTTATTATTATTATTTTATAGTAACGTATATTTCTTCTTCTGTTCGTGCTACCGAATACGGCTGTTGTTTAAACTAATGTAACTACTATCACTAATCCTGTTCACTGTAAAATGTTTCACAATCAAGACATTATTCTTCCATACTTTTGTCTTTTTGATGTTTTCCATCACAATTGAATGGAGAATATTATACTTAAGTCTACCAGTGATGGGAAAGAACACGTTAAATTTTAAAAAAATTAACTTAAACTAGTCTTTATCTCTATTTCATATATGTATGGAACTTGAACTTGAACTAGTTCATTTTTAAAAATAATATTTCTATCACTGAAGACCATACATGAAATGTCTTTTCATTTTTTTAATATATTTATCAGTATAAGTAACGTTGTTTTCATTAGTTGTAGAACTTCTGATTTTTTCGTTCTCCATGTCCATGGGATTTTTTATTGCTATACTGTAGCACTACATTTGCGATCCGGTTTTTTATACTCTTTGGCAGTATAGATTATTTTATAGTTAAGTTAAAATTCATTATATTTTTTTAAAATTATATACCTATTTTATTTTTCAGATTCTTTTGCATCGTCATCAACAAGATTTGAGGCATTATCAGTTGGTAGTCGGACTCTAAGTCTTTGGTCCTAAGGATTAAAGCATATTTTACAGGTTCATTTTTTCTATATATTTGAGTCATGTAAACCAATAAAATTTTATCTTTGAAAATATTGTAAAACTTTAACAATTTTAAATACCTGTCACATACAATTCATTGTATATATGTATATGACAATTTTTTCTTGTGTACAGGTATATAGTTTCAAGTATCTTTTCTTATGGGATCCCTACACAGCGACTAGCTCAACTCAACTTGAAAGAGTTCAGCGCAAGTTTTTGAATTATGTCTCTTACTCCCTTAAGATTGATCACCCACCTCACGATTATCTTCCTGTTTTAAACTATTTAAAACTTAATAGTCTAGCCGACCGCAGAGTAAATGCCAACTTAAGTTTTCTTTACAAACTATTAAATAACTCTATAGATGCACCTGATTTATTATCCGAAGTTAATTTTAGGGTTCCTAACTTACATTCTCGCTCATCAGCTCCTTTCTACGTCCCCTTCCAACACACCAATTACGGACGTAACCAACCCATTCATCGGATGATGCGCTTAGCGAATGCCTTTCAAACGTAATCATTAATTCTGTCACATCTATTTTTATCTTTGTAAATAAATATATTATGTTATTATTATTATTATGTAATGTTATTTTAATATTATCTGTAACTTGGGCTTTGCCTGTAACAAATGTAAAATAAAATAAAAATAATTGTATATTGTACAATCTCGAATCTGTATAACGTAATATAACAAATGTAAAATTATGATAATAACTATAGGAATATAATATAGATAAAACCCTTAAAAAATGCAAGTTTTGTGAACGAATAACCACTAAATACATCCTTCTTATTAGAATTTAAATTTACTTTTACTATAACTATAAATTAGTAGTTAAATACATGCAAAATAAATGAATACGTTGTTAATTTTTTTTTTATACTTATTAATTGATTAAGGTGTATCTACGATAGGAGGGTAGTGGTAAGATTTTTTTTTATAAATGGGTTGTAAGGAAAAACATTTTGGAAACCCCTGCCTTAGTGTATTATTTTTCTAAATTAAATTTTTTTTAGTTATTCGTTTGTTTTATTCTTTTTTGTTTTTTAGATTTCAAAAAATGATTGAGTGATGACATCGAATAAATTATACGCTATGGCATAGATAAACTTTTCCTTTATTTATTGAAAAAAAAAATAAATGAATGTTTTATATATAAACTTTTAAAATATATTAAAATTATTAAAATAAATACAAAATAAAATATGTTGGTGTAGGTAATGTACATTAAATTTATAATAATTAATGATTAATTTGTTTATGAGTATTTTTGCAGTATTCTGCGTTATTTTTAATTATTTTTTATATTAAAATATTAATAATTTAAATATTAATTTTTAAATATTATATCATATAGCCATAAAGCAGTAATAGTAATACTGTAATAGTGTAATAATGATAGGCTCAGAAATATATAAAACGTTACATAAAAAAAAACCATAATACCATATTCTATAACGATTGATATTTCATCGACATGGGTAATCTATACTATTGTATAAAGACGAAATTATTATTATTTTTTTTGTATCAAATAAATTTGAGACATTTTTCTCAGTAAAATATTTTTTCTGAAAATCTGTTATTTTTTGTGAGATTTAAATGAAGGTTACGTCAATGAATTGTTCAGGGTACATCAAGTGTTATAAGGTACTTTTATAATTATTTTTCTTCAATATTTGACCTATAAGGGAATTGTGGGTTTTTTTTTTATTCAACTGGACATGGATTGCTGACATTCCCAGATAATTCGATGATAATCATTAATCTATGCTTATTAATAATAAGCACTATACTAATACAATACATTTTTATAGTGATATTACTGTATACAAATAAATGATAATCATTAATTATTATAGTGTTCTGTTATAGACAAAATGTAGATTTATAGTAAAATTACGTTTTCTTAAAATTATTAAATTATACAATTAGTAAAAATGAATACTATAGTATTCTACGCTACAAAGGAACAATAAGAGACTGATGGTTATGTTGAATTTTTAATATTTTGTTCCGATAAAACTTAATTGATTATTTTATGTACAATTTCATCATTTAAAATTACTTGTTAATTACTCGTCCCTCTAATGTATTTATTTCTTTTGTACTTAAGTTGACGTCGATCGTAACATTTCTTTTTTTTAAACTATTACTGAAAATGTTTATGATTCAACGCGATATGTGTGATGATATAATTTAATAGATACCTATTCTATTCCCCCGTCGAGTAATAAGTGTTTTTGTCTAAAAATATTAAATTTTTTTTTGGTAAATTTACAATATTTAGTGATAAAAATGTTACTTTTGTCCCCGGTCTCCTCTACACTATATACATATACTGTCCCGTTCACTATTGTTCTGCATACGGACGGATTTCAATGTATTATGCCAAAAAATTAAACGAGTAATGTTATATTATTATTTATTAACACGACGTGGATTACATTTGAAAAATGTACAAGTGCAAACGCAAAACGTTATATTATCATACTACCGGACAAAACGAATACTGGAATTAGTAACTATTTATATATTTATATATACCTATTTTGTTATTATATTGTACTACACTATGGATGACACTTATATCTTATGTACTTAAATAATCATAGTAAAATGTAGAAACATTGCAATGTGTGATTTTTTAAAATAGTATGTATAGTTTTAGAAACGTATTCGGGACATTTGCTCCGCGCGGTTTCGAACGTAGGCAATATGGGTGGTCGGTACGGGCAGAATAGCTATTAAAAAAAACCTACACAGGTCGCAGATTTGATAAATAAAACATTACGAGTCGTTATCACTGAACTGACGAAGTTCAGTGATCGTTATTCATTCATACTGTCGCTGTCGCTGTGGTTTCCTCTGTGGTTTCCTCTGTGGTTTTCTCTGTGCCTTTTCCTGTGGCGTCCGCCGTGGCTCTCTCTGCGGTTTACGCCGATACTATCGTTATTTTTTCCGCTTTTAGTCGCTCTGCTACCGCGTTTTTTGGCCGAAGTTTTACTCCCACTCTTAGTTCTGCTTTTTCTTTCGCGGTTTTTGGCTTTTTTCGTTTCGCCAGATAAGCCGCCGCCGCCGCCCATATCGGCCGTTATCAC
Organism: Pemphigus obesinymphae; assembly: GCA_025469235.1. NCBI lineage: Eukaryota > Metazoa > Arthropoda > Insecta > Hemiptera > Aphididae > Pemphigus > Pemphigus obesinymphae. The sequence goes on from JAIPRL010007321.1 coordinate 17,484, forward strand.
ACTCCTGCCATTGCGCTTGCCCGCGCCGGTTTTGCTACCAGTTTTTCCGCCGTTAGCCGTACCGCCCAAACCGTCACCGCTACTAAACCACGTTTCATCCTCTGCCGACATTTTCATAATGTCCGCCGACGGTTTTTTTGCTGCAGCAGTGCTGGTCCCGCCGAACCAAGAGTCGTCATTTTTCGTTATCATCGTGTTATTGTGCGTCGAATGCGGTTTTGCCGTAATTCCACCGCTACCGTTTTTCTTACTTTTTATTTTGGTTTTTCCCATCTTGGTCGCTTTGGGCTTTTTCGGCTTGGACAGCGGCGGTGTAGTTGCCCGGCGGTAGTCGTCGTCGTCGTAATCGTTGTCACCTCCGGTAAAAAAATTGGTCAGCGAACTGAAAATGGTCGTTGGTTTTTTCGACTCTTCGGAATTTCGGTCATCGCCAGTAGAACTGAAACAAAACGATATGACCAGATGAGTCGAAATTTGCTCGTTTACCCCTCATGTTTTTCGTTACTACACGTAATGCAACGTTATCGCAGCGTTCAATATTTTTTTATTTAAGAGGACGGAATACACACAATTTTTAAAGGGTTTTATGTAGGTAATAATTATGAAAATTATAAAATTTCAAGAAAATTGAAAATCCATTAATTTGAATATATTTAAAAATCTATTTAAATATATTCTTGTGGTCAAGCTGACAATATTTTAGAAAGAATGTCATATTGTTTTTTTTTTAATAAACTAAACATTTAGCATACAATCTAACATTCAAAAATCATTTCTTTTAATTTTTTAAACGGCCGTAACTTTTTTTCTATGCATTATTTCATTAAAAGAATATGATGTTCCCTCAAATTGTTGTCAACTTTCCATCATATAATTGTAGGTGTTTTTAGTCTTAAACCACTGTGAAACCAATATTATCGTCATTCTACCTACACATGTTTTACACTAGAAATCGGATGTATCACGTCCTCTTCAATTTATAATTCTATACCAACTATTACTCTAAATATTAATAAATTTATACATATTCCGATAAAAATGAATTATACAAATATTTAATCCAAAATGCCATATTTAAATTGGATACTGCGGGTTAGAGAAATGTTAATATTTATTGAAGGTACGTTTATTTCATATGAATTTTTTTTAAAATGATCTCTATTACAAAGTTTAAACAATGCAATTCTAAAAGTCAATAACTCTATTCCATTTAGGAAATGTATTAATTTACATATTATTTGTTAAATTCTGTGATATTGTACTGAATTAAATTGAAAGATATATAATATTTATTTATTAATCATAATAAATATTAATGTGTTTTTATTATTTTATACATATTATTGCCTCGTTGTTCCTCGATTGCTAATTTTCAATGTTTTTATCTTTTTATAAACAAATAAAATAAATCGTATTTTTAAAAAATTTAAGTAGATTTTAAAGTTCAAATTAATTTTTAAAGTAGATTAAAATTCAACTAATATTTTAAGAATGTTCCGTCAAATCTATAATATGTCTACTTATGTTGTGGCTTTAGGTCAACGAAAAAATCACGGAATAAAAACTATGAAAACTGGAAGCATTTCTCTCGTTGGGTAGGATGCTGTAGGTGGATATATTGAACTCAAAAGTACCTAATGATAAATGACTTTTCTTTCGATAAAAATGATTCTGAGCGAAGCTCGGCGTGATAAACCTACACAAATATTACAGTTTAAAATTTTTTAATTTCATAAGGTTACCGTATTATATTATATTATTTCAGTTTATATCCATTATCCGAATAAAAATGTCATTTTAGACAGATACACACTTTGATAAATTACAATAACTCAGACATCACGCTCAAGTAGCCAACAAATATAATAAAATATAAACCACATAATAATATTGGTAAGTTTCAATCACTTGAATCTAAAATATCAGTAAAACCCGTATATAGTTTGAGAGTATAGTTGTTTAGTACTTCTTCCCTAAGGAAACTACAGAAAAATTGAACAATACCATAAGGATACCATTTTGAGCCGAATTTCTATCGATATCATACCAACGCCAAAGCTCTTCCTTGGATTCATCTGGTCGAAAATTTTCTAACAGAAAAATACGAACTAAACATCATCAATGCTCAAAATCATTAAAATGGTCAAAAATTAGTTAGTTTCAAAATGTTATATATTAACTTTTCTCGTCCACAATCGGTATTTATATCTTTTCAGTGTTGGGAATAAATAACTAAAATTGTATCTAGATAAAGTTAAATTACGAATTAGATGGATTTATCTGTATATTGATAAAAGATAAATTCATTCTTATCTAGATAAAAAAAATTTTTTTTAAATTTCAAAACAATTTTCGAGATATATTTTATTACAACAAATAAACCAGTATTACAAATAATATACTATAATTAAAAATGTATTTATTCGATTATTTTGCGTATAAATATATTTATATTAGAGACAACGACACATTTGAAGAATAAGAGGATGTCAGTGAAACCATTTTTAAGGGTTTTGTATTGAAAATTTTTATGAAATTACGTGAAAAGTGATAATCCGACAATTTAAAAATAGTTAAATATGTTTTTAAGTAATTTTAAATTGGTCCCGTATCACTTTTTATTGCCGTGTAATCACAATATTCTTTCAAAAATAAGTTTACGAAAAATAAACAAAAAGGCTTTTTAAAAAGGTTTTTGAGTTAAAACACCTTATTATAAGATATTTTAAAGACAACGTTTCGGAAACGATCTAATAATTTATTCTCATCTTTCTTTTATTATATAGACAATATCGAATGTATCTATGAAAATGCTTTTTTTTTTTTTAGTTCTTAATCACTGTAACTATTCTTTGTTAATTGATATTTTGCGAAATCTTAAATCTTTACGCGATCGTTTTGAAAACATCGTTTTTTATACATACATTTGATTATGGGCATTTGAACTCTAAAATTACTTTATGATCTTACTCATACTGTTTTATTTTCGTAGTCATGTTTTTGCCACTGAAAATCATTGGCATGGCCATGGAGTAAAAATGTCCTCATATAAGTATATTTTTATTAAAAATGTATACATAAAAATTATCCAGACAAATTTACTTAAACAGGTGACGTTTTTATCCGAGATAATTATTTACAGAACTTAACATTATTTATCTATATATAGACACGGTGAAAGATATAAGTGAATAGTTTTTCAGACAAGTAACAACGTACCTTTTGAACATAGACATCATGCCCAACAAGGATTCCAAAAAGGCTTTCGTGTCTGGCCCCGTAGTCATTTCCGACAACAGACTCGCTATGGTGCTCAACATCTTCTGCCCTTCGCTGCCGACGAACACGTCGAACACCATCCGTATGTCACCCGCCGACAGCGGTAACTGGTCCAGTAGACAGGACGTGGACGGGCTGGACTCTAACATGGTGATACCCAAACGCACCATGGCCTCGCACACGTCAGGATTGCTCAACAGCCTCTCCATCACCGTGGATATGGCAATGATGATCTCCTCGTCCTTAGCCACGAATGTGGAGATCGTACCAATGTCGTCGATGAACTGCACCACACTCCCTTTGGTGCCCATACCTATTCTGGACCCTTAATGTATAAATGTAAAAATTCAAATAGAAAAGATTTTAAATTCACCGGCTCCGGAACAAAAGACTCATCAGATCATTCGACTATTGTATAAATTTTGGTACGAAATTCTTGCAAAAATCATTTGATATGAACGATTTTGTTATGGTTAAACGTAATTGCTCCAAATTCAACAATCCCTTCATCTTTAGATATCTCTATCCTCCGCCCTTTACTTGAATATGCGCCATTAATTTGGGACGTTGGACATATAGTAACCAAATCGAAAAAAATCTAAATAAAGTGCTCCGCTTTATATGTCAATATATTATTTAGGAGCTCCTATTCTAATTAGCAAACAATTATAGGAATCCTAAAAATAAAAACATTAAAAGCACGTAGAATTACTGCCTACAACACTTTTCTGTACAAATACTGCTAAGTTATGAGACTGATCACTCTTTTCTACCAAGCCTTATAAACTTAAAATATAAATTATATTACATTATATATTAATCTATAAATTAACAACTTCAACATTCGCAATAATAATTTGTTTTATATTACTCACGCCTCCCAAAAGTATATGTGAAATCATCCCATTAATATTTTAATCGTATTTTAATTTATCCCATGGAAATATTCTCACTATGAAAAGGTTCCGCGTGTAGAACTCTTTCAGTTATCATTATTTTACTTTTACTTTTTCAAATTCAATTTAATGTATTATTTATTCCATCAACATTTTTGAAAATTTCAATGAAATCAGTTTCGTAAATTAATAAAAAATAAGCAAAAAAGGTCATTTTTAGAGGGAATCTATGATATAAATGACTCGTGACTTTTTTTGAGGAGGGGAATTTCCCCCATTCTTTCCATATATCCGCCACGGATCTAAATACCAATTCTAGATAAGTTAATGGGTTTTTTTTAACTCACTTGAGATAAGTTAATAGAAAAAAATAGTAAAAGTTTAAAGTTAATAGTTATTTTTTTTTCTTAACGATTTAAAAAAATTTTTAACGAAGTTAAAAAAAAAACCTATTTACTTAAGTCAATTTAATTTTTTTTTGTACGATTCAACATAACATTTGAGTTACACAGGTATAATTATATATCAATCTATTTTTTTTCTAAATACTGTTTTTTTTTTTTAATAAGGTAAAGCATTTAAAATTTGTTTTACGATTATTTGCATGATGTTATTGAAAATACTACAAAATATACATTTATATAATAATTATTATTAAAATTAACAACAAATAGATTCATAAAAATAATTGATTAGTAAGTACCTACTATTTTCTTTAAAATACTAAGAAATGGAAATCAAAGAATGGAATTGTAAATTAGCAGTGTTGGGTAGTAACGTAACGGACGTTATTCGTTACTGTAATATTGTTCATTTTTCGAGTAACGTTATAGTAATTTCATTATTTAATTTTTGTAGTAACGTTAAAGTAACGACGTTAGTTATCTGTACGTAAATTTGTAAAATAACGCGTTACATATCTATAAATAAAAAATAAAAATCATTCTAATAAATTCGTCTAAAATTGCCGATGGCCCATCACATCTGCGAAAAGTAAATATTTCAACGATTGTATGATTTTATATAAAAAGTAGGAGTAGGCATGATATTGATTTTCATAAATTTGACTGAAGATTATCAGAAAGAAATAAAGATATTTTTGACATTTTATTTTAATATTTTAATTTTTACATAATATTTAAAAATATTGATAGTACCGTTATTGTAACTAGTTACTTTTGAATTAAAAAAGTAATATAACGCTGTTATTTTTGTATTTAGGTAATGAAAAAGTAATCTAGTTACATTTTAGTTTTGTAATTAGTAACGTAACTTAATTACTGTTTAAAAGTAACTTACCCAACACTGGCAACACTGCAAATTGCAAATAAACCTAAATATTGTTTATTGATGAGAAATCGAATATAATATTCATTAATTTATATTACGGGTAGATTATTGTATAATACACCTATAGGTATTCTTATTTTATTGATATTTTCCGGAAATAAATAATTCTTATAATACAATAATTATTGGAAAACGACAAAAACAATTTTATTTTCATTCGACCATTTTGACGATACACATGATACGAAATCAAAATACGTATCGATTATTTCGAAATTAACTCAACTGAGTCTTAATCAAACGTAACTGGTTATTTAAAAGTTAATATAACCGAAAATAACAAAAAAAAAACAAAAATTAACAAAAATCAAATATAAAAAGTCAAGTTAAAAGTTAATAAAACTAACGTGACGGTAAACATATTACCTCGTTAAAGCCCGCAGGCATTGCTGAATACCGTATCTACCATTACCCCATAGATATCACGTGCGTGGAGTTGGCTCTACCATATTATCCAATCAGGTTGAAAATTATACCAATATTTTGCAAGTAATTTGCAAGAATTTGCAAGTCCATTTCTACAATTTACAAGTAATTATTAGCCGAGATATCACTAATTATAGAAAGGTAGGGCCAACTTCACGCAGCCCTACCATGTTGCCCTAGAAAGTCGAAATTAGTGTCAAAATATTCCCCTTAATTTGCAAGAATTTGCAAGTCCATTCCGGCAATTTGCAAGTTGCCCTGAGCGGCCCTATGACGCTTCAAAGTTCTACACTCCGCCCTACCATGTTTCCCTTAGAGATTCAAAATTAGTGTCAAAATATTTCCCTTAATTTGCAAGAATTTGCAAGTTCATTCCCCCAATTTGCAAGTAGCTCTGAGCGACCCTATGACGCTTCAAAATTGTATACTCTTGCTCGCCGTATGTCGCTCTGTCATCTCTATATTTCCATGAATTTAATATAAATACATATTTACAATAACTTTAAGAATACATTTAAACATAATATATTTTAATAATAT
>JAIPRL010007322.1:0-23968 GCA_025469235.1 Pemphigus obesinymphae
TTTTTCTTTGCGTACTAAACCACCTATTTTCAAAATCCTATGATCTCCTTCACCAGTACGGTGTTTTACGGATCATAGGTTGGCGACCCAGCTAAACCAGTGGCGTCAGTAACCGTAGTGTTACAATGTTATTTTATTTTGTTGAACCTAATTATTTCAGTAAAATTAACAAAATCATAAATTCTATTGCACAGATATCATACAAGGAATTGACATATTTGAGACAATTTCACGCATTCGCATTTTCTATAGAAATACTTAAATAATTTTAAATATATTTTTAGTAGAGTCTAAATTATCTAATTAATATATGAGTCAATATATATATATATATATATATTTGATGTATAAATTAGATTACGGCACATTTATTTATACTTACTTATTTTTATAAATAAAATGCATAATGATTGTATAAATAATGAATAATATAATAGTAATATATATGTATTTACAGGACTGGGACAGTTAACTATTTTTTTCAACTCATTATGTTAAAAGGACGTATTTGCCGTCACCATCTAACCTACTGAGAATTATAATATACTAAATTTACCTTGAGAATTTTCATCATAACTTTGTTACTTCTAATATTAAAGTAATTTAGCATATTATAAAATGTATATAAGTTATCTATGCTTTGTCAATATCTTTTTTACGATTTTTTTTTTTTTGTAAAAGTAGTATAACTATTTTTAAATTCCAATAATTTAAACAGATATAATTATCATTAAAATTAAAATTTTGTAAAAAAGACATCGTCAAAGCATACATAATGATCACGTATATAAATTTGATAATAGGTTAAATTACTCTAAGGCTAGTAATACATGAACGTTATTTTACCGCGCGTTATTTTTACAGTAATAATATATTATACATTGTACGTTTACGAAATCATCTATATACCGTGGCAGATGATGTAGACATTCTTTTATTTATGAATCATAAGATTTTTATTAAAAATAAAAAAAAGTAAAAAGAACTAAGTGGGTACATCCTTTAATTAGTATGCACCCATATAATGGTGCATTCGTTTTAAATTTTGAAGTTCTTCGAAAAGACCAAGAAAATTTTTTCAATTATTACAGAATGAGCATTTCGGAATTTGACAAACTCCTCACTGTACATTTGGGTGAAAGGCTAATAAAAATTAATACCAATATCTGGAAAGCAGTTACTCTAGCTGAAAAATTAGCAGTGATACTAAGGTAAGGCCATTCATTTAATATAACACTTTATAATATGGTATACATATAAAAATATGAACCATGAAAAATATTACAGATAGTATTACAAAAACATAAATAAATACCTATATTATTGTTTTAATAATAATAAAAACAAATGTAAATACTAGGTGTTTTTTAAATAAAAATTAAAAAACTAGGAAAAGTGCTGTAGTTTAAAAAAAATAAATAAATTTGAACTTCAAAAAATTAAAATAAAAAAATAGGAAATATGTTATTGTATTAATCATTTTTGATCATCCGTATATGAATTATAGTAAACATTAGATGACACATTTTGGGGAGACTGTTAATAATGAATGATATCATAGTATAGATGTGTTTCAAGGTGTGTTACTATTTGTGGATGTTGGTACTGAACTATAGAATTCTGGATTCGACCACGTTTTATCCTTCGAATAACATCTAATATTTCTGCTCTAAATGTCAGAGTTTGGTCAAAATCAAACTGTCTTACAATAGAAAGTAGTGAATCAAAAAGTTTTTAATCTTCATCTTTGTTTGAAATTTTTGGCTTGAGACTTTTGTTTAGTCGCTTCTTCGAGATACTCTATAAATTTGTCCTCCATATTCTTATGTATTTAAATTTGTTTTTATTATTATTAAAATAATAATATAGGTAAAAAACTTTAATAAAAAAAACACAAAACTTTAAATATATATTAGCTAAAGATTTTCATCTAATATAGTCCGGAAAGAAATTAATATATTTAATATTTATATTATTAATACACGATTGGGAAGAATTACTTACTAGTTAGTTCTTGTACTATTTTTCCTAGATTGACATTAACAAAATAGTTATAATTATGATAATATGCATATTTATCGCTATAAGAAATTAAAAAATAAAATAAAATAAAATTAGAATAGGCACTGATAAACTTGTACCCATATATATATATATTATATATATATATATATATAATAGCCGTCAAGGATAGGTTAGGTTAGGTAATTTATTTATAATTATTATATTATTAATATATATTTAAATATACCTATATATAATTTTTTCATAGTTTTCTTAATCAAAAAGTAATGCTACCAAAAGCTACTAGGAATTGTCAAAGAGTTATGCATACGGAGTTGTGCACCAAGAAATATAATAAACAAACCAAACATTATAATAAACTTTACTCAGAATTGTTTTTCGAATACGATGATTTATCTTTAATTTAAAATATATAAAATAATTAATGACATTATCTTATCCAAAAATCAAAAATAATAATGGATCATTTTGCTCTTTTAAATTTAATAAATTGTTAAAACAAATTTAAAATCAGCTATCAGTTGTAAAAAAAAAATAAAAATTATTTATTGGTTTCCTATCTATAAAAATGTTCATTATAATCGGTATTTTTATTTGTCATTTATAAAAAATACTAAATATTAAAATAAAAAAATTACATATTAATTAGCCATCAATAATGTTCTTTACACCAAAACTCCCACTCGACTCTTTCATCAAAAAAACTTATATCCAGGAAAAAAAACCATATTATATTTTTATTAAATGGGGCCAACAACTTTATTGTATTATTTGAGAAGTTACTTACTCCATATATGTAAAGGATTAATACTAATCTCTAAAAAATATTTATGTATAAAAAAATGTTTTTCTATATTCATTATTAAATTTATGTTAATAATAATAATATATTATTATTATTTTAGATAACTATTGTATAGTTATTTAAATATATTTTTTAATGTAAATAATACATAGACAATTTATTATCTGTAACCGCAATATTGATAATTGCAGCAGATATCATGAAACTTACGAAAATTATAAATAAATATATATATGATATCAGAGTAGGCACCGATAAAAATTTTACGAATTATAATGGCCGTCAAGGAAAGGATGTAATACTTTACGTTTTATGTCTTTATGTTTCTAATCAAAATATTTTACTCAAATAAGTTCAATTAAATTTGCTCAAAAACAAACATTTAAAGCTAATGAAACATAATTTTAATACGTTAAGATTAAATTACAAAAGGAAAAAATTTGTTACCTTACTAATTTGGTTAAAAACTAAAATTAATTATGTTTTTGCTTTGAATTGTTAGTGAAAATATATTTGTCCCTATTGAGAGATATTTCTGGATATTAAAGAAGAGATTTTCTTTCTGGATACTATACTGGTCAAAATATGACCAGTATGTTATATAAGATATTCTGGACATTCCATATTCAAATGGAGGGATATTCCTTGATAGTAGAATATCTTATTTTGTGACCAAATATTGGGTACTGGGTATATATATATATATATATAATCATTAAATTACATATTAAGAGGACGTCTTGCACAGAATTTTTTTGGGTTCTATATAGACAATTTTTAAGAAATTTCTATAAAAATAAAATAAAAATATTTAAATTTATTTTTAAAGTAATTTAAAAATTGACTTGAATCATATCACGCTATTTATTAAAAAAAAAAACGTGTTAACGAATTTTAAATTTTATTAACTTAAAATATTGTAGAGGCATGAAAAAAATAATACATTTTAGAGAACAAAATTTTATAGCGCCCTACGTAGTTTATTTTTAATATTTACATTTTTACGCTTTTTATGAGTTGTTTAAATGTAAAATATTTTGATTGCTTATGTAAGTTTTTTATTAAAAATGTGTAGGAACAATGTCCTATTTACAGTGAGTGCTATATATACCAGAAAAATATTTAGCCAATAATAATGTTCTTTACACCAAAACCCCCACTCGACTCCTTATTCCCGAAAAGTTAGTTCCAGAAAAAATAAAATAAAAAATAAACACGATATATTATTTATGGGATCGTAATTAATTTCAAAATACAAGTGTTGCATTTAATAATAGAAAAAATTTTTTTTTTCTAAATAACTGGATATAAAAATTACATATTAATTTATAATTTTATATTCAATCAAATATAAATTATTTAAGAAATATTACTCACTCCATATAATTTTAGAAAAATCTAGATTAACATCCGCTAAAAAATATTTGTTTATAGATATATTATATATTTATTATTAAAATTATGTTAATAATATTATGTTATTATGCTTTAAGTAAAATAAACCAAATGATGAACTTCCACACAGATCTCATGGAACCATTATATTTTATTAGGAAAAGATATACCCGTTACTTTTATATCCATAGACATTGCAATATTTATTTTTCATGAAATTATGTATGATAAAACCGCAAATGTACATAATAAACAAAAACACTTGGGTAAAATAATTTTTAAAAGTATTTCAAATACATATTCTGAATACTTCCTAAATGTATTCGAAATACTTTTAGAATACATTTTTTTTAATGGATTTCAATAATAAAAATAATACCTACTTATAATATTAGTTAATATAATCATTTTTTCTCTTTTAAATTAATATAGTAATACAAACTTACCTATTAATTATAAATGATATCCAAATTTTAAAATTTTAAAGGACCATACAACAGAAAAATCTTTTTTTCTTTTATTGCATAAAATTACGCTACTAAATTAGAGAAAAATACTGATATTCCGAAAACTTTCTACGACAATTATTTAGTTATGTATACAGTGTACACGCATTTGAAATATAAGCCTAACATCATAACTTTGCCTTCATCGCGTATTTTCTATTTCATAGCATGTAAATATAACGACTAGCAACACTGAAGTGCTTATATTACCTGTAATATTCAATTTTTCGATTTAAACTATATAAATATTTTTAAAGCTCATACATTTATCTTTAATTTAGTATTAGTTTTTAAAAAATGTTTGTTTATGATTATGTTTAAAATTAAAAATTAATTTTAATTTTTAGTTTTTTTTTTCAGTGTACAAATAAATATGAAAATAATATCTCAATAATATAATCTAGATCTATTAATACATTTATTTATGTTATAATCTACTTATTACATATTAATGCCATACATTGAATCAAATGATCAGTTTATAAGAACTATATAATTAAATATTGGGATAATATCTATTTCTTAAAACAATTTATTATACTGTTTAGCAGTCTTGTAAAGTATTTGAGTAAATATATTTAAATACTTTTATAGTATTTATAATACTTTTTAAACACATTTTAATTAAAGTATTTTCAAAGTATTTGAAATTCTATTCCATTGGTATTTTTACTAGAATTACAAATACTTTTATTTAAATACTCCTGAATACAGAGAAAGAGTTACAGATGGAGTTACTGAAATTTCGAAACATCCAAATTGCATGACAAATTAATATATCCGAATTGCATTTGGCGTTTAAATGGATTTTTTCGAATTGCATGCAGTGTTTAAAATGAGTCTCTAAAATTTGCATGCAACTTTTAAAATTGATTTGATTAAAGTGCCTAATACCTAGCATATTCCAGTGCCTAAAATTGGTATACCTATTTTACTACTGAACACACTTTTAACGTTGTTTAAAAATGACATCCACGCGTGTTGGATATAATGTGGGTAATAATGTTTAAATTATTATGGTTATAATAACTATGTATTTTAGTTGTCTTATTTGAAAAATTAAACACTTTATATAATGATTGATAATTCCAATCGTTATCAAATGTATTTAAATTGATAAATATGAAAATATATAAATTTTGATAAAAAAAAATAAAAAAAATAAATCATAATTATAATTATAATTACTTTTATTTTAAAAATAATGAATTATAATTTCAAATTTACAAAATATATAATAGGTACAATTTTATAAATTTCTATGCGTATTGTAATCTCTAATAATATGCAAAAATCGTAATTCAAAAATAATAATTATAAGTCGAGATAATAGCGCATACCAATACATATTGAACACTCTGTACACTAACTAAACGTAGCTTTAATTGTAATAGGTATAATGTTCCAATTTCCAAAATTTTAAAATCACGTCACATTACATCAAGAATAATTATATTTACAATTACATTTACATAAAAATCATATTTACCTACATAAAAAGTTCGTTTTTTAATATTTAATATTTTCTTTGGTGAAACAGTCATCGCTATCTTTTTAATATACTCAAATCTTGAAGTTCTTTTTTTTCATATTCTGACATTATAGTACTTATTAATTCTTCCTTTTATAATTTTTTTCTATGTCTAATATTTAAATGTGAACTTCGCATCTTCATGCATACGTGATATTGCACTTTATTTAAAATATCAATTAATTGAAAAATATTAGGGTGTGGCGTATAAAACATACTATTTAACTTTGAATGGAATGACTCGATAAACATTTGTTGGACGCATTAACTACTAGTAAATTCTACCCAAATTGAAGGTAGAAATATAATACTAGATGTAACATAAGTTGATAAAAAATAGTCACAAACTTCGTCTATTCGATTATCATTAGTTTGTATTTCCATAATATCATCTGTAAAACAATAATCTAATTCAATTGGTTTTAAAAATGAAAGTCCGTAAAATAAATATTATTAAAATAATATTAAAATATATATAATAAATTATATTAAATAACACTATGCGTAACACCGTATTGTACATATATGAAAAATGTTAGTAGAAATAATTATTCATTTTCAAAATATAGTAAAAACTAAAATTTAAATATTTGTAATAATTTTAATGTTTATTATATTATTACATCAAATAATTAAAAATTTATAGTTAAGTGATAGAGAGATGTTAAGATCTATAAAAATATATCATTTAAATAATACGACTGTTTTAAAAATAAATTTAAAGTCGTATAAATGTACAAAAGTATTTGTATTTAAATATACACCAAGTATTTGTGTTTATAAAGTACGTATTAATTACTTTTTATGTCAATGTATTTATATTTTTATTTAAATACAATTTTAAAAGTATTTTTTACAAGACTGCACTTTAGCATGTATTATATAGGTCAGTGGTGGGCAAACTTTTTTAATGGAGGGCCACAATGTTTAAGAAATTCTAGAGGAGGACCAGAATTATAGAAAAAATGCATTTGTGTTAAAGCTTTGAATTATATAATATTATAAAAACATTACAGCATTACACACAAATGTTAGAAATTACCTTTTACCTTAAATAATAATTAATTTAACTTTTATTCGAAGGCCCAACCATGATAGGCGTATGAGACATATGGAATTGTTTTTGATTTTCCATAATATTTTCAAAAGCAGGTTCCAACTGTGACGAAGCAACTTTCAACAGTGCGAAAAGGTGTTCATCAGTCAATCGGTTTCTGATTGAGTTTTTCCGCAATTTCATGGTCAAAAAAGTCTATTCGCACACATAACACGACTCAAACATCGCCATATATTTCTGGGCGTGAGCAATTATCTTTGGGAATTCAGCTTTCGGCAGTGCTCTATAAAAATCTAGTTTTGTGGAATTCAAAAACAATTGCTTTAAATGGGTACTGCACTGCATTTCAATAATTTCCAACTGCAATTCTGCAGATACATTTTCCGGATCTACATCAAACGGCATCGAGAAAACATCTAGCGATGATTGAATATTCTTAAAATCTTGAAACCTAGTTTGAAATTCTGTGTGAAGTTTTTTCAACGCCTGACTGAATTCTTTTAGCTTGTTCTCACTCACTGGTGACATGGATTTTTAACCCAGAAAGTAAGTTAAATCGTTCTTCGCCATGCAGTTATAAAACAGAAAAAGCTGAGTTTTAAATGATTTCAGACAACCCCAAGTCTCATCTATAAATTGGTTCTTTCCTTGCAATTTTTTATTTAATTTGTTAGTGTTCGAGCAAATCGGTAAAAAATTCAAAATCGGTACGTCAATCTTTGTCTTCGAAGATTTGGAAATCAGACCATTTGTCTGTTTTATTCTTTAAGAAATCTCGTATTTCTTCTTTTAAATTCCAAACCCGTTCAAATGCATATCCACAACTTAACCATCTTACTTTCTTGTGGTAAAGAAGGTTATAATAATCTGCGTCGACTTCAATCAGAAATTCTTGGAATTGTCGGTGTACCAAGCCCCGAGATCGAGTCGTATTAATTAGTTTTGAAACCACATTAAGTACATGGGTAATATCTATTGCAGCTTTACAAAGGACGTCCTGGTGAATTATACAATGTAAAAATACAACATCGTGATTAGGATTCTGGTTCCAAAAAATACCTGAAAATCCCGCGGTTTTTCCAACCATATTTGGGGCTCCATCTGTAGTTATATTGCATAATTTTGAAGTAGGCGCATTTAAATTTTGAAGACCTTCGGAAAATTCGTTATAAATTATTTGCCTTTTAACGATTGCAAACAAGTGTAATTCTTCAGTAATATTAAATTCGTCATCAACGCCTCTAATGAAGATTAATAATTGAGCAGTGTCACTTCTATCCGTACTTTCATCCGAAAGTATCTTTCATCACGGAAAAATATTTAAAGTTTTCTATACTTCTGCCTAAATTGAGTCGACAAGTTTGATGCAATGGCATCAATTCGCGTTGTTACTGTTTTTCGCGATAAACTGACAGACTCAAACTCTATAATTTGTTCTGGACATACAATTTTACTCATACTCACCATACAATCTTTTACAAATTCTCCTTCCGAGAATGGTTTGTTATTTTTAGCTATTTTATAAGCCACAACATATCCAGCCAGTGTAGACGCCTATTGAGCAGTGTTTTGCTTTATAAACACATTCCGTTGAGTAGATATTGTTTTTTTTTTAGGTTTTTCGCATTTATCTTTTTTTCTGCGTCATTCATCAAAGCATATTTGGTTTTTGAATGTTTGGTGGTGAAATGACGAGCAATGTTAAAATCTTAAAATACCTAACCGCCACTGCTTCATTACAAATAAGACATACTGGCTTACAGTTGTATTCCGTAAAAAAGTATTTCCAAGCCCACTCTTCTTTAAACAGCCGACACTCGGAAACGACTTTTCGTTTTTTATACGCCGTTATCCCAAAAGCACAGATTTTCTTTTAAACGATCATGAATATAAAGCGTTACGCAAACAAGCAAGAACAAGAGACAAATTTAAAACAAAATTAACGTAAAACGTGCGGCTCGGTCTGTGACAGCTGACGAGTGACGACTGAGTTCACTACACGTACTATACGTACTGTAACACAAGGAATAACGATTAGGTATGACGACAGTGCAAAGACTGATAGCATCACACAATAACATTATATCAATTTACTTATATACATAAGTACACCATACATATTATTATACGAAAACTACGATAAGGACGCACCAAACCGAGATCCGGGAAATATATTAATATGAACAAAAATAGAAATTATATACCTATTATCATAGTACCTACTATCTACCTACACCACGCTGTGAGGGTACGACCGCGCACAGTCGGCGCCAATCCATTTATATATTTAAAACTATTTTCTTCAATCATTTTCAGAATATTTCGGGAATTTTTTTATACTTTACTCTTATACTATACAGGCAATATACTATCCATGTCGATGGACCCTCGGCGGGCCGGATTAAATCCTTTCGCGGGCCGGAGTTGACCCGCGGCCGTACTTTGCCCATCACTGATATAGGTAGTAGTTGTGAATTTACCTACCGCAAATGTGCGTTTTGTAACTTGGACGGAACTTTTATTGGTACTCGTTTAAAAAAAAAAATTTTAAACCGTTGTTCTCAGTTTATGGATGTTCTAATTTTCATGAAAACAGAATTAAAATTTGTCCAGGAAAAACAGATTGTTTACATTTCCCAAAAGAGTGAAGTCACCTAAACAATTTCGTAAATGGATCGATATTATACTAATATTATTATACCTATATGTATTATAAATTTTATTGTTAGAACGGTAATAATTTAAAAAAATTATGACGATGATATTTACCAAGATATTTGATATTACACAGTACGTACTATATTTTACAAAACGTATTATAAGTACTAAACCTCATTATAGAAAATATAATCATATTATTATTATTATTATTATTATTATTATTATTATATATTTCATACTGATATAAGTAACAAAAATTTGGTAAGAAAAACAAACAAATATATTAATAGATGTAGATAATATAGAGGTTTTATTTCATGCATATATATTGTACAATGAAACGAAAATCTAAAAATTAAAATTCACTTTTTATTTTAAACACAATAATATAAAACAATAAAATATATTATATTTTTTGTATACTTATACTGAATTTAAGGTAAATATATCAGCTATTAAAATAGTTGTATAGTTTAAATAAAAAAATTGAATATTATAGATAATATAGGAACTTGAACTTTGCTAGTCGTAATATTTACATGCTATGGTACAGGGAATACGCGACAGCGGCGAAATTATGACGCCACGCGTATGTTTCAAATGCGTGTCAAAAGCTAAATAATTTTGTCTTAGGAAATGTTTAATGGTATCTTTATTTTAGTCTCACTGAATACTATAATAATAATAGCTAAAATTGTATTTTTTAGTTGTATGGTTCTTTTATTAATTAGTGAGTAGGTAAATTTTTTTTTGTTTTAAAATAAGATCTCAAATCACTAATATAATTACTAAATTTATGATTTTATAATAATAAAACATTATCAATAAATATAATACTTTCAAACTATTTATTTTTTGAATAAAAATTATTATTATTGAAATCAACATATTTAAAATTGGAAAATAACATTACTACCGCACTAAATAAAGTTGAAAACAAAACAAGATATTATAATATACCTAATTGGTAATTATTATATTATATAACCGAAGTCATAATATATATATATATATTAATATAATATACCTACTATCAAATGGTATGTATTTATATACAAATACAGTTTACACTGACGGAAAATATCTGAATTATAATTAAACAATTGATTTAACCTTAAAAAAAGTATTCGGAATACAATATTCAGAATACTTGTAAAAAGTATTTAAAATACTGTATCAAATACTTAAAAAGAAATATTTAAAAAATATTCGGAATACTTTAAAAGTAAATTATTTTAATTAGAATCTATATATTAATTGATAATATTTAAAAATACGGCGTACAATGAAATGAAAATATGAGAAACGCCTTGAATTATTATATAATTTTTTATTCTACCTTTTTTATAATATGTTAGTCGGGTATTTGGGTTCTTTATCAAGGAAGAATATGTATATTTTTTTGAAATATATTTTATAAGTATTTAGATCAATACAATTTCCAGAATTATGCATTATACAGATATTATTTATGTAATACTTTATAGAGTACATGTTTCATTTTTTGTTCAATTTGTTAGCTTCTGTTTAATCACGTGGAGAAATTAGCTTAAAATTCAATATATTAATGAAAATAGCGCATTTAAAGGGTGTTTATTATATTTAAAGCGATTTGAAATGTTTGACATTTAATGGCACACTATTTAAATTTCTAGAGTTTTAGTATTTTCGTGCAAATCAGCTAACGTTAAATTATTTGACTAACTAACGTTACGTTGGTTAATGTTATGTATGTTAACGTAATATTAGTTAATCTTACATTTTATAACGTTAGGCTAGATAATTGTTTTTATCGTTATACTTCTTCACACAAAGTATGCACTAGTAGTATGATTTTAACAGTTCTAGAACCGCCTCCGCCTCCCGTGCACCTTGACTTACCACCACCTTATGTCACCAGCCACCCAGTCACAAACACTACTACTCTACGTCACCAGCCACCACCACCACCACCATCTGCTGCACCTACCGACACCCTGAATGGATCTTTGTAAGAAAAATAATTTTTTTTAATTTTTATTTATTCTTATATTTCCCGCCGTATATTTTTATCACATGCGATCTGTTATCATTTTTTTTTAAATTATTATATTTCCCACCGTTATTATTACGTAACCTATGGAGTCCATCGCTGTGCGATGGGCATCAATATATCTATTACCGGCCACGGTGTCCAGCAGTTCACCGTACTTCAACCCCTGGTAATCCTCGTTTTCCGTCACCGATACTCCCACCGCAAGGTGAACACCGTTAGCGCGGCTGCTGACGATGCACACTGTCTCTTACTCACTACCCCTGTAAATGTTTACGGGGTCCAACACCGTGCAACCACAGCGTTCGATGCGCTTGCAGCTATAAGGATTGGTGTCTATACCAATACCCCCCCCCCCCCGTTGATTATGTTGGGAGATTTTTGAACCTAAACTTGAAGAATTGAGTGAAACAAAAAAATCTGGAAGACATCTGGTTCCAACAAGACGGGGCTACATCTCACACAGATCGAATTTCAGAGGCGAAATTGAGACAAATTTTCCCCAAACGCCTGGTCTCTCTGAGGGGTGACGTGGAGTGACTTGCGCGCTCATTAGACTTGAGCATTTGTAATTTTATTCTTCGAAGATACCGAAAGGAAAAAGTTTTTAAAGATCGTCCACACACCATGAAAGAACTTATAACGTGACGAATTTTGGAGCGACATGATAATAAACAATCTAATGCACCATTTCCCGTTCAAATGCCCAGCAATATAATTTAACTTTTTCCTTTTATAATATCTCCCATTCATATATACAACCTCCCACACATATTATCCGCCGTCTACTACCACTGACCACTCGATACCGATAAGTACGGACCGGAGACTTGAGAAGTCGTTTACCGATACCGTCTTGTCTTTCGTCCACCACCGTCAGAGTCGTACCGTTGTTCCACACAGCTGGAGCCTGCATATCATCTGCTCAAGATCCTATTATTTTTATTGTGACCTAATTATTTTTTTCTAATATACTTACATTTTATTTAAGTATTTAGGTCAATACTAATTAGAATATAAATTTAATTTCCAGCATTATGTTTTATACAGATAACATTTACCTAAATATTTATTCATATATTTTAGACATAAAATTCGTATATTAAACACTAGTTTTATCAAGAAATTATCCTTCATTTTGTTGCTTATATTTAATCACGTTAAAACATTAGCTTAAAGTTAAATATATTATTTAAAATATTACAGATAAAGAATGTATATTTTATCTAAATCGGTTCAAAACTATAACTTATAGGCGTGGTACCTAAAATTATATGGGTTAATTTATTCTGTACAAATCAGCCCACATTAAATTATTTAACGTTACGAATGTTATCATTATTATTCATAACATTAGGATATATACATTTTTATCATTATACCTATTTACAGAAAGTTTGCACGATAGTCGTAAGAAACTTAAACTTCCACCAAACTTTAAAAAAGTATTACAATTTTGAATTTAATAAGACCGTTGCATAACAGTGATACATTTGGCTATATTATAGTAAATAGTGATAAAATCCTAATAAGAAGTCACAAAATTATCTGTGTTTAGGTCGTCTTTTTTTTTTAGAAATTCAAGATCTTAAAAATTATAATTCTATGCATTTTGTAATAACTTTATTTTTATAAGAATATTTAGAGATAGCTTAACACAAATTAGATCGCTATATATATCGTATATATATCGTTATAGATAGTTTTATTCATTATCTTAAGTAAAAATTGGATTCATAATTATAAATATTAATAAAATTCAAAATTTTAAGGGTACAATTATACATTGTTAACATTATAGGACCCGTATATACTTTGTTTATGTTATGTAAATTTTGGTTCGAGTATTTTGTATGTATGTTATATAATTATAAGATATATAATAATTATAAATTTCATCCTGAATAAATTAATTACCAATTATTGTTTTTTTTCATGTTAATACATAATAACACTTGGTATTATGAAAAAAAGGGTTTTCTTTTATTTTATGTCTTATTGAAATATTATACTTTAATATAAATATTTACCGTTAAGCCACGAGCAGAAGTATATTGGATGCATATCTATAAGAAAAGAAATAGCTATTTTAAAACATTTGATTTTATTAGATCCGAATTGGACGGAGGAATCTTTTAGGTTTGAAATGATTAGATATGACGCAATGTCCTAGATATGGTAGAAGTGCATCTTCTATTGCATTCGAAAATGACGGCGAATCGTGCCCCTCCATACAAACAGTATAGTTTATATAGTGGTAGTAGGTGTATCGACAGTAGTTACGTTTTAACAGACTGCGGTTGTCGCTATGGTATATGGATCGGACACGTCGAAGGGTTCTTCCTATTTAACCCATTAAATATCTAAAGATTCCTTTTATAATCCTATTCGAGTAGTCAATGGGGAAAATTAATTTTTCGCAACCCAAAACCTTTATAGGTATCTATATAAAACATCATGACTTCAAATACAACGTTCCAGTAATATTCGATTTACGATCTTCGATGTAAATACCTATAGAGGCTACAGCATTTTGTAGTTCGAATGAGTTTGAGGTTGTGAGGTTTGAGCAATGTGCATGTATACTTGTTATATTTATATTGCTAAATACGTACATGAGTACTGCACAATATAAAATGCAACATGGTCATATAGAATGTTATGTATAGTGTTTTCATAACTCAGAATCATAGATTAAGATAAATTGTATAACAATAATTCGTACTATGATATAATATTCATTATAATTATCACAGAATAAGTGTATTCTGTGCTATTAACCTTGTTACGTGTATTTAATTTCTAGGTTGCTTCTGTGCTTCAATCACAATGAGTTTATGATATTAGAGCGTTTTCCAGATGTTTTATCAGTTTACACTACACTATTGCAGACGATAATACTTTACACACGTGTATTAATATAAATAGTCATTTGACGACACTCATAGCGTTTTTATACAACTGTATCAGCGTACTGATGGTTATTTTTATATTCCACCAGTGATTATGGTGCACATTGAAAAGGTAAATGAAAAATGTTAATAAATATTATTATTATTATAAATAGTAAAGGAGTCAAATGATAATGTGGTTATTTAGGATTTATCATGTAAAAACCACCGAGAGCCACGATTTTCGTTTTCTAGTTTTATTTCTCTCAAATTTTTTTTGCACTTTTATAGAAAAAGAATATATTAATTTATTTAATTTATGGCAGGCAATTGCGCTACATACGCTTACACTATTAGTATTAGTGTATAATTTATCCGGCATATAACTGCCTATAAAATGAGACTATCATAACATTTGGCCTTTTCGAGTAGGTACAAAAGTGTTTGACCAATTCATACCAATACGGATTCTGTATTATATCTTATTCTTTCTGTTTGTGTTGTTGGCAGGTTGATTTGGTTATGTATAACATAAATCGTCTTGATATATTATTAATATTTACATATTATATCAATTCTGTACCATTCTATATATCCATTCCGAACTCCAAAATCATCCAGTGAACGATGTAGTCTTAGGTTTATATTTATACTTGCATAACTCTAAACCAAAAATGTAAGTAGTTATCATTATTGGAGCAACTGTAGTCCTCTATATAGTCAACCGTATAGTCAAATGTAGTTCTCTGTAGTCAACTGTATATTATCTGGATTTTACGAACTACCTGTGACAATTTTCAAATTATATGAGTATTTTAGTAAAGGTATTGTAATATCTCGTACATAGGTTATTCATATTTTCATATTGAATCATTTCATTTGTATTATTATATCGGTAATTTTCTCGTGTGAGATACTCAGGACAACGTAGGCATTCAAATTAGTAATCATATATTGAACTCACGATCCTCGCTACTCATTTCCAATCTAATATATTTTTCTTCGTAACAACATATTCGTGAGTATATGATGAGAACATCACGAACATTACAAAGCACAATGATATATAGCGAATAATTATGTAATTGTAATTTTAACATTGTATTAAACTTTCAGGTCATTTAATCTAAAATTGTATCTTGATAACAATATATTTTAATATTTAAACTTTCTATAAATAGTTAAAAATGAAGAAGTCTTTAACTTAAGTCTTAAATAATTAAATACAATTTTTGTGAAAATCTAAATACTTTAGAACATGCATAAATATTACATAATATAATATTGCCACATGGCCATATATATTGCCATATAAATATGTTGACCTAACTCAGAATTGCAGAATAAGTTAAATTCTGTGACTAAAATTCAAACTATGATATTATATACATTGTTAGTATCACAGAATAAATGTATTCTGTGCTAATTATAAACCGTGTTATAAATGTTTAACTTTTAGATATTTTATCAAATTACACTATACTCATACAGACAGTATTACACTACACCGTACACCCTCAAAATATCCCTTATTCAATTTATCCCAATACACTTTTATTCGTTAATTTATAAAAAAAAAGTTGATATTATTTTATAAAAAAGCGTCAATTTAAAATTATATCATTTTGCAATGCATTTTATTGTATATTATTAAAACGATAACACTTATTTGATATTTTCTTGATAATAGGTATAACCGGTGTAGAGATTTTACGATTATTCATAATACCTATACATAATGTAATACGTAATAGCTACTACACAATTATGATACCGGCCAACTCAGTTGGATAACAGACCATTAGAACGGCATTACACCACTTGCGTTGTGCTCAGAAACTATACCTACTAAAACTAAAATATTAATGTATATTAATAGCCAAAAAGGCAAATAGTCATTAAGTTATAATGGATATTTATATATCTTACACAGATCTAGTGCAAATAAATGTATTTGGTGCTGTGCTAAATTTATAAATGTCAAATAAAATGATCTTTGTCACTTTAACAAGAATCAGGTATATGCTTCAAAACATGAAATTGTTTAAATTAAAAAAAAATTAAATGATATTTACCTAATATTTAACAATAGTTGTTATCGTCTTATTTTTAAATAAAATATTTCAATGATATAATTTTAAGATGACGCTTATTTTATAATATAAAACCTATTTTTTTTAAAAAAAATAACTAATAAAAATATATTGGGTTAAATTGAATAATGGATATTTTGAACACGGGATATTTTGTATACGGGATATTTTGAAGCACGGGATATTTTAAGAGAAAACCACACTACACATGTGACATCAATATATATGAGTTTCCATCTAACTGCACATTTTTATGTTTCGCCATTGATTATGGTGTACATCGTAAAGGTAAATAAAAGGTAAAAAGTTTATTAAAAATTATTAACATAAATAGTAAAGGAGTAAAATGATAATGCTGTTATTCAGAATTTGGGTATTATCATCATCAAGTACGCAATATTTCTTTTCTCGTCTTAGTTCCCTCGAATTATTTTTTATTTTTAGAAAAAAATAATATTATGTTTACATATGAAAAGTGCATACACCAAATAAAATTACACATAGGCTATAAAAAACCTTATGACATAAGTATTTTATTTTTGCCACTCATTTCCATACATTTTATCATACATTTTGGTCTTTTTAAATAAGTACGTATGTGTTTGAACCTATAGTCATTACAATACGGATCTGTAACTTCATACCTTATTATTTCTTTATGGGTTATTGTTATACTAATATATTAATAACCTAAATATATTATATGAATTTTATACCTACAGTGATAACATACGATATTCGTGAATATAAGTTGAGAATATCAAGAAAATTACCGGACGGACAATGATAAATAGTGAATAAATTATGTAATTGTAATATTGCATTATACCCTTTCAGGTCTTTTAACATAAAATTGACCGTTTAATTACAACAAATCTTCAATAATTAAAATTGCTATAAATATTCCAAAGTTGGGAAAAGGGTTAAAAATATTTTACGTAATATTTAAATACAATTTATGTAAAAATGTGAAGACATCAATACCATTATTCACATAACTACAAAGAAAAAAAAACTATATTAGGTTTGAACAAAATCGTGCTTTTACGGTTATTTTGATTGTTTTTTCTAGTGAGATCATCGAAAATATTTTAAAAAATCCGAAAACCCCTCTTAACTATAAATAAATATATTTCTCACATCGCTCATAATCTAAATAAATAATTCAGAAAATTGTATGTAAACTTTCTTTATTGTTTTAAGTATTATGCAATTGATGTAGTGTAATACAACCTTCAACATAGGTGTTTAGTATAAATTATTAAAATAGATGAAATATCTTATGAAAGATAAAACTAGATTTAATTTAAATAAACAATTATATATTATAATACGAAAAAGTGATATTGGTGTGCCTAAAAATAAATATTAAAATCAGTTTATTTGCAGTAAATCCACTATTTTTATTATTATTTTTCAAAATAAACAGAAGTTTAGGAAATGTATTAATTTTAATTTATTTAAAATTGTGCAGTATCAGAATTTCCTCTCTAATTCAATGAATTATTTTTGTTTTTCAAACTTAAAATAATAATATTTCATTATCCAGTCCTAGTTTGGAAGGTTTGTATATCGATTGTATTTTTTTTAAGTATACATAGGATTGAAATATGATATGTTATTTAAATCAATGGTAATTAAAATTGTATTAAACACGTATATTGATATTCACTTGCGCCAGATTATGGTAAAAATAACAAAAAAGGAATATCATTGTCTATAGGTTAATGTCAACGTATTTATTTTATTTTTTTAATAAAAATACTATGAAACATACCACCATAATATTTCAACACTTTATGATAGGCTTTACCATAAGCTAAAACATAATAAATAATAACTTTAGTAAATATTTAAATATTTATATGAACATAAAACAAAATATTATGGTAAGTTTATTGGTGTTATTGTAATATGTAGACGAAAATATTTCCGCCAAGTAATCTCATATTAAAATAAAATTATGTTTTTCGCAGACTAAGGTGAAGTTAAATACACAATTTGGATTATTTTAACACTTTCGATATAACTACCTTACAAAATATATATGTTTTTGACCAGTTCTTATAATATATAATTGACTCAAATGGGTATGCCTAATTCAAATTTAAACTTAAGTATTTTATTTTTAGATTTATCATACTGTTTAAAATATTCACACATATTAAGTAATTTTTGAATTTATCTTCATTTTTTTAAATTTATGTTATACACGAAGACCAGAATATATATGTAATGTACATTCTTTATACTCTTAAATAAATGGTTTTTCATTATTTTTCAAAAATATTAGTTTTGAATTTGTATTTGTTTTTTGCAATGTGTTTATGATATTAATATATTCCATTACATGACACTTTTGAAGATAAATTTTCATGTTAGAGATTTGTATTTTTCTTTCGCGGCCTTTAATTTTTAATTGTATATTTAAAAATCTGTGTAAAATATGTTTAAGTGTTAAAATTGTTCAGTAGTGTCCATTATCTTCTTTCTATAGCTAAATAAATCAATAACTAGGTAATATAAATATGCTGGCGCCTCAGTTTTGTAAAAATTTAAATATAATTTGAATCTAATTATACTGTAGAGGTAAATATTGTATCTATTATTTTGTTTAATAGCAGTAGTTTTTGAAATTAAAAATTTAAATAGTCTATTTTTATGATAATAGTGAGTGAGAAGTTTTAAAAATTAAGAATTGGATTTAATTGAAATAAAGTCTGCTTATAAGTCTTAAATTTTAGGAATGGCATTAAATGAATAGTTGCTTTTAAAAAATGCTAAATTAACATGGAATTTACATATAAGATTTAACTTGAAAAATATAACAGTCGCGCACAATACAATATTCAGATTTGGATGACTTGAGCAAATGCTTTAACGCATATTTACTAGCAAGTTATTGAGGCTAAATAACTGTACAATGCTTTAGATATTAAATATATTGCACCAATAATATGGCTAATGCAGGAAAACAAAAGTGTATTAATTATTTCAATGAAGGATGGAAAAATGGTATGTAATAAAAAAGTACTGGAAATAATTGCATTTATTCACCACATAAAATTGTTAGTCTATACATTGATACTGTCTATTTTTTACCAAATATAAAATAATACGAATATATTATATAGGTAGTAACACTTACGTGACGTAAAAGTTTCTAAACATTTGTAAATAACAATATTATTAATATTAAGTATATAAATACTCCTAACCTAAATAATACTTAAATTGCTACAAATAAATATGAGACTATAGGGACAAAGATCAGAATCTATTTTATTTACGAGAAGTGCTCCAATTATGATATATGCCAACATTTCTATTCTAAATATAAATGAACATTTCAGTAAAAATAGGATTATACCTCAAAATGTGCTTTGTTACCAAGAAGTGAGATGAACGAGAACTTAACATTACAAATCGATATATCTGTGGAATTACATACCCCAAAATATCCTCATGTCATTAGACCAATTTGAAACTTCAAAAAAGTTTACTGGAAAATTTTAATCCCTGGATTCCATCACAATTTACCTTCTATGAATGATTTATTGGACTCATTATAGAAACAGTCGAGAAAAATCTTGATTTTTATCTCTCTGGATGAAAAGCGTGGTTCTCACTTAAAAACTTCAGATACTTACACCTATTAATTTCATAATAATTTTATTAACAATCATCCGTATAGTACGGATGATTGTTGTAGTGCCGGATCTAGGGGGGGGCGAACCAGGGAATTTTCCCCGGGTGCCATTATGATGGGGCGCAAAATGTAAAAATATTTAAACATTTTGTCCCGCTTTTGGAAGTGGGGTCCCATTGATCACTTAATTTTTAATAGGAATTTTGTTAGAAATTGACGAATGACTTTTTTTTTTTTTGCTTATTAAAATTAAAAAAGGGGCGCTACAATTAATTTTGCCCCGGGCGACAAATTCTCTACATCCGGTACTGTCCGTACTCTACTCAAATACTTATTAAATTATAGAGCTCTCAAGAAGAGCTACAGATGAAACCTTCATTATACGAGTAAATTTAAACCTAAATATATTTTAACATCGCGGTATTCATCTCTTCAGTGTCCATTTTATTACATCCCTTGAAACGAAGCTTTTTCAATCCTCGATTTCTAAAATGAGTAACACTCTATTTATTATTTACTTAAAAAGCGATATATATTTTTTTACATATAATCGTTAAAATATGTATACAAATACAAATAAATAATGTGTGTAAAGTTACCTCAATATATTAGAGGGTATAATATTGAACTGACACAGGGGTATACAATAAACGAGGGGAGAATGTATATAACTGACACAACGTTCAAGTGGTGGGAGGAGAAGAGAAGGGGAGTGGTGCAACTTTCAAATGGCCGGAGAGTAGGGTGGTAGTCGTGGTCCGTTGGTGGTGATCCTTGTCGATGGTGGCGGTCGTTGTTGTTGTTCGCTGTGGTCGCACTTAACACACTGATTGCGTGGTGGGTCTCCAATATCAAACCAATAGTTATTTGTAGGTATAAATGGGTATATTATAAGTAGGTATAAAAAGGGAATCTAGGACAATATCCGCCCAGTAATATTTATACAAGGACAAAATCCACCCAACATTTTTTTTTTAACTTTATAAATATGAATAAAAATGAATTTAAAGTATGAATTGCATTGTTTATTTTATTATTCCAACTATTGGTACGTTTTACAAATTATTAAGAACTAAAAAAATTAATTTCAAAATAATAAGAAATTTTCTCGAAATACACAATAACCATTCACATTTTATAATTTACAATATAAATTCGCTGTGTCTAGGTACACGGGCACTCGTGTAAATAATGCGTACACAGACCAACTGTACCTTAAGCACAGATATTTACTCCGGGAGTACTGGGTTATAACTGTTATAACCTGTAATTAGTACCATTAATATTGCATGAATTATATCTAAAATGTTATATCTAAATATTTTTTAAATTAAAAAAAATAAATTTGGGTGAATTTTGCCCGCTTCGTATTTTCTGGGCGGATTTTGTCTTTTTACCATAAAAAGGATTTGGTCCGTCTGGCGGACGTCGTATTTAGCGATAACTGTATGGGTGTTTTGTATGTTATCCGGCCGTTTCGCGTTTCTTATTCGCTTGGAGATCTTTCTTGCTTTTTCTTGCTCTTTCTTTCTTTGCTCGTTGTCTATTAATGTTCGTTTTGATTTGTTATTAATACTTTGGTCTTTTCACTTATTTCGGGACTTCAATTTCTTTTCGATTTGTGTTTGTTTGTTCACGCGATCTGTTGTAATTCCTCCACTATAGTGTTTCTGTCGATTTCTTGTTTTATTTCTATTGATAGTCGGTTCATTACCTTTTGTGAGTGTGCGTGAGGTGCGTCCGTATTCGCGCGCGCTTGTGTATGTTGCCGTACAAATAGATGTCGTAATGTATTTTGTCACGCACATGTTTTGTGCACAGACATATAAATATATGGACTGAGTCCTAAACATACCCCGTCTATGCCGCCGTGGAACCATCATTCTTAGAAAGAAACATAGAAATATTTATATGTCTATGGAAAGAGATGGAATATAGTATACGAATCCCATGGAAAAAAACAAATTAATATTATGGAATTTAAAATAATACTCTTCTTTTTCTTCTCCTTCGCCTTCTCTCCCAACTATTTGGGGTCGGCCACCCTGGTCCTACACTTCCACTTAACTCTATCTCCCGCATCTTCTTCACTTACTGCCACCTTCCTCATATCACTCGCCATTATATTCCCTCATCTCTTTTTCGGTCTTCCCCTCCCCCTCTTGCAACAACATGCATTTCCCTTACTAATCTTACTGCCTCAGTCTCTTCTCTCCTTAATACATGCCTGAGCCATCTTAATCTATTCTCTCTCATTTTGTCTACTATCCAAGCTACCCCTATACTACCTCTGATATACTCATTCCTTATTTTATCCTCTCTAGTAACTCTACTGATCCACCTTAACATTGTCATCTCAGCGACACTCATTCTCTGTTCTATCTTTCTATCTACTGCCCAACATTCCGTTCCATACATCATTGCAGGTCTTACCACTGTCTTATAAAATTTACCTTTTAACCTAATAGAGATTCTTTTATCACACAGAATACCTGACGCTTCTCTCCACTTCGTCCATTCACACTTAATCCTGTGTTTCCTATCGTCTTCGAAACCCCCATCTTTCTGTACAACGGACCCTAAATACTTGAACCTCTCCACTTCTCCCACCACATCCCTACTTAACTTTATTTCTAGATTTTCCCTATTCCTTCTGTGTTCCCTTTCATCAAAATCATACTCTATATATTCAGTTTTACTCCTACTAATCCTTAGTCCTTTACTTTTCAGAGCTTCCCTCCACTTTTCAAGTCTACCATTCACTTCCTCGGGACTTTCTCCTATCAGTACTATATCATCTGCAAACAACATGCACCATGGTACCTCCAATGTATATCCTTTATTATCTCATCCATTACCAGGGAAAATAAGTAAGGACTTAAAGCTGAACCAATATGTACCCCCACTAACCCCACTATTACCCTAAAATCCTCAGTTTCACCACACAGACTTCTTACTACTTGTACTACTCTTACTCTTGTACTCGCCCCTTCATACATATCTTCAATTATGTTCACATATACTTTTGGTAATCCTTTCTTCATTAATGCCCACTTTAAAATCTCCCTAGGAACCCTATCATAAGCCTTCTCTAGATCAATAAATACCATACACAATTTCTTTTTCCTTTCTCTGTACTTCTCTACAATCTGTCTCACACAAAATATTGGCTCTATTGTTGACCTCCCAGGCATACACCCAAACTAATTTCTAGTAACAGTTGTCTCACCTCTTACCCTTTTATCTATTATCTTTTCCCAAATCTTCATACTGTGGCTCATAAGTTTTATCCCTCTATAATTTCCACAATCCTGTACATCTCC
>JAIPRL010007323.1:0-23962 GCA_025469235.1 Pemphigus obesinymphae
ATTATTTTCGAAATTACGACGAAATTAAAATTCTCGATTTTACAAAATCGTATTTTTCGTAATTTTTTGGCAGTTTTTGCTTACGCATTAAAAAACTATTATGAAAATCGAAAAATGACCTCTCAAAAGTACCAAATAAATGCAATTTGCTACCGGAAACCGGGTATGAGTGTAAAGATCGGAGCACTCCTTCTGGTAGAAAAAGTGTTTACAGAAAAATAAAAAAAAATAAACATCATTGTAAAACCATAAGCTTCCTCGCTACGCTCAGAATCTAAAATGTTATTCGTCAATTTTCTATAAATAAGCAAGAATATATAAAATTATATCATTGAAATAACAATGAAATTGGGAAATGCTAAAAATCACTTCGTATTATATCATAACTCATAAAATGTATTGTAAAACATTGAAAATAATAATGTACATATAATGATATACACATTACATTGACAATAATTGATGGAAAGTGTACGATATAGGGACACAGGGTGTTGTAAATAATTTTTCTTAAAAAACACGATATTGTTCAAATTGATTTTTAGACATACTACCTAGTATTTTTTTAGAACAATTTATTTAATGAAAAAAATATAAATCTTAATCATTATAAATATCTATAAAAATATACATTGATATATAAATATAATAAAATATAAACAAATTATAATCAATAAATAAAAAATATTATACCAATTAATTCTCAATAATCGTTATTCCGTCTATTATTGAAACAAATGATTGCCTAATCACAATAAAATTGATTATTTAATTGATGTGTTTGAAGCACAAAGACTCGCTATATCACTTCGCCACATACTTCGCCCATTATAACTATATACCCGCGAAAATTTGTAAAATAAGTACATATCGTCTCAATCGCTGTATAACTGATAAAATGACGTTTTATCTCCAATGCGTTAAAGTTTTTATTATTCACAGTAAGAATCAATTGAGTGTAATGCTATCTAAAATTATTCATTACCAAATTAATAATCATTAATTAATTATCTTATCAACGGAATGAGTTATTTTTTATGTGATTTCTGTTTAATTATT
The DNA here is from genome assembly GCA_025469235.1 of Pemphigus obesinymphae. Lineage (NCBI taxonomy): Eukaryota > Metazoa > Arthropoda > Insecta > Hemiptera > Aphididae > Pemphigus > Pemphigus obesinymphae. The sequence continues at coordinate 1,060 of JAIPRL010007323.1, forward strand.
CTGTGGTAGGCCTAAAGAATATATGAAATCTGTAGGTACCTGTCAATCTGTAGGATACCTATTTATGGAATATGATATAAATCTATAATCTCTGCGGGTAGATTATATGTTCATTTTGGTGACAATCCCGTTGCATCTCGTCAGGAAACGATTAAATTAGGCTTGTGCAGTGGGCATAGTATAAGGCGGTGATGTACGATTGCTTACGGTCGTCCTTTTTAGTCGTACGATTTCCTATACGATCGTACGATTGCGTATGATATCACTACAAGACCATGACAATACATTAACAAGCAAAAAAATGAGTGCAACGTTGCCAACAAATTTTTTTTTACAGCTATAGGGAGACGTGAGTTTTTTTTTTTTTTTTGCATCGTAAACTTACTCGGCACAAAAGAAGTCACCCAATTATATTGAACCGCAAATTTTCTTGTACATTTTTGTGAATATTATAAGTTGTTTATGGATGTGACCGAAAGAAGTAGTTAATTTATAAGATCGTATATAATAATTTAACACTTGTTACTTACTCGACACGGTGTTTCATAGCAAATCGACAGACGTTTTCGAATTGAGCTGTCCTAGTGAGCGAAGCGAGCGGTGGATCCGGCCCTGTTTACAGGCGTGACCGAAAGAACTTTCGTGAACATTTTTATAATTTTCATTATATATCAGTGTAAAATGAATGTTATAAAAATAAATTACAATTTTCTAAGGCATATGCAATCATTATGTATCGATTGTACGTCGCAATCGTATCATAAAATGCGCAACCAGTACTTCTGGAGCACGCTCCAGCGAACAACGACACGGCATGTTAAAAAGGCACGTATGCATTCGCAACACGGGCAATCGTAAATTTTAAATGTTCGGTACGAACAAATTAGTGAGTAGCGCCTATATTTACCCTTTATTGAATAAAAAATATCATGTACCTGCCTAGACTTTAATCGTATAGAATAACTAAAAATGAATATTTTCGCATTTTACTGATTATTGTTATCCCTTTTTTGTTAGTCAGAATCATATTTTTATCTTCTTCTCCATAACCTTTCACCCAACTATCTGGAATCGGTCACCCTACTCCTCAACTTACGCTAACTTTCTTCATACCACTCTATTTCATCTAACTATGTTTTTCTCAGTATTCCTCTTCCCTTCTTTCCTTTTAGATTAACCTTACTCCTTCTTAAAACATTCCCGAACCATCTCGATATATATTTTAACTCGTTGTGTTTACTATCGAGTCCATTACTATATTACCTCTTATATACTCATTTCTTATTTTGTCTTAATGTCTTCTCAAATCACAACACTCGTCCCCTTAACATTCTCATCTCAGCTACACTCATCCACTGTTCTAACTTCATATCTAATATCTACTATATCTATACATTAAATCAGGCATGACCACTGTCTTATAAAATTTAACTTTTAACCTAATTGCATGGATACTTTTATTACACAAAATACCTGACGCTTCTCTCAATTTCATTCATCCACGCTTAACCCTGTGTTTCACATCTTCCTTGAAACCACCATCCTTCTGTAAAACAAATCCTAAATACTTAAACTTCTCAATCTTATCTACTTTAGCACCAATTATCGTCATTACCTTTCCATCCAATCATCTGGGATCGGTCACCTTACCCCTTAACTTACACTAACTTTCTCCATATCACTCTATTTCATCCGACCATATCTTTTTTAGTCTTCCTCTTCCCTTCTTTCCTTTCAGATTAATCTTGCTGCTTCTGTTTCTTTTCTCTTTAAAACATTCCCGCACCATCTCGATATATTTTAATTCATTATGTTTACTGTCCAAGTCATTTCTATACTATCTCTATTATACTCATTTATTATCTGGTCTTAATGTCTTCTCTAATCATAACACTCATCCCCTTAACATTCTCATCTTAGCTACACTCATTCACTTTTCTATCTACCTATCTAATATCTACTATTTAACATTCTGATCCGTAAATCGAATCACTTATAAAATGTACCTTTTAACCTACATAATTACAGGAATACTTTTATCACACAAAATACCTAACGCTTCTCTTGATTTCATTCATCCACACTTAATCCTGAGTTTCACATTTTCCTTGAAACTACCATCCTTTTGTACCTAAACTTTTCAACCTTACCTACTTTAGCACCAATTATCATCATTTTTTGCCCTTCCATATTTGCTATGTAATCTCTTTCTTTAAAATTAAGCTCTATACATATTCTGTTTTACTTATATTAATTCTTTAGCTTCATCAGCTTTTCTCCAATCTTCAAGTCTACAATTCATTTCCTCAGAAGTCAGGACTCTCTCTTACCAGTATTACATCAACTGTGCACAGCATACACTATAGTACATCATAAATTGTAAATTCATCTATTACCAATGAAAATATGTAAGCACTCAAAAATGAACACGCGCGTACGTAGGCGTTTATCGACGAGTTGACGTGGTGTAACACACCGCACGCATACAACGATACCACACTGTGGGCTCAAGACTATGTGTATACATAAATATATACATTGGTTACCCAACAACAATTTTAACCTCTCAGTCAAAAACCTAAACTGATTTATTGAAACAAATTTTAAAATTTTCTATTTCAAGCGTTGTTTTAAATATTTAAAAAAATTTATACAATTTCGTATCCTAAAATTGTTTATAACCTTGAAAAGGATTATCATAAGGGGAGAGGAGTAACCATTACTCATAGTTTGATGATTCCGCGTTTCCGGTTCAAATTAAAATATTGTGCCGTATAAAATGTTAGAAAAAAATAGGGACTGATGTTGAGGATAGGATAGAATTAAATGTTTTATATAGATTATATTTTAATAGTAGAAATAACGATTTAATGTCGTATAGGGTAAATGTACCAAATATGAGGCACCTAATAAGAATACACGGTAAAAAAATGGACATCCAATAAATATTCGTTAAAAAATGGTTTTAATGGCAGTTATATATATATATATATATCGGGGCAATTTAAATATTCACAATTGATAATTTTTATATACATGCATAGACTTACGATAAAATATAACCAATATACGTACAAAGATAATAATAACATTATACGGAATATAGAATATTGATAACATACACGATATGAACCTATCAACAATATATTGTGCTGTGTATATTATAAAACAATATTATAATTTATAAATGACGTTCTCCTTTATAACATATCGTGGGAACGCCATTAGCTGTGGTAACTAATTATTATTATTAACGAACGCACATTATGTTGTATAAAACAAAATAATACCGTTAACGATAATTTTTTCAAGTGGATGTTTAAAAAATATTATGATTGTTTGTATCAATCTACCATCGTGACATACTTATTATTTTTATTTTTAACCAGTTATTTTATATATCTAATTATAATCTTGTCATTGTACCGATATATTGTGTATATTTTCCCTAATATGTAAATTGCGGCCCTAGGTGTTTTCAAAAATTTCTAAGTAAATTACGTTTAAATTAAGTATATATTTATAGGTTTCTAAACATAAGTTTATACTCCTTATATCTCCGTAGTGTCCGTCTATCCGGCTGTTCGTGTCTATTATATATTACATAGTTAGGATTTAATCGATTTGGTTAAGTTAGGTTAGGTTAGTAATAGTAATAATATTTTCATTAAGTACATAGTTACGAGAATAATTATTGTTGATTTGATTATTATTTTTCGTTTTGTTTTATAATATTTTTAGATTGTTGTTTAGAATACGTTAAAAAACCAGGAATTTCGTACAATGAGCTTTCCTAACTTGTTTCAGACTTGGGACTGTAAATATTATTATATTTTAATATTAGTATGTTTAAAAATATCGATTTTGAAATTTTTGGACTACTCGTATTATTTACATTATATTTTATAAATAAATTTTACTTTGTAATAATAATAACACTGACAGTCAGTGCATTTCTCAAGGAATTTTCACTGGGCGACAATCAAAGTGTATTAAAATATACCTATACAATCATCAGACGGAGATTTTATGCTTGACCAGTTGTCCCTCGTTGTTAATTAAAAAAAAAAATAAAAATAAACAGTGGAAAAACTATTGACGAGTATAATTATCTACCAATATGTAAGAATGTATAATATATCTAATAGGCAAAGGAACATTATAGTTATAATATTAAATTTAATTTAAATCCTTTTCTTAATCATCTTTTGAAAGTATTGACAACCTTTAATATCCGTATAAATAATCAAATAACCAAAAACAAAATGTAGTGTACAATTTAGTTTTTTTTTAATTATAAATAAGCAAGAATACATTATATCTATATATATATCTATATATATCGTTTATTTATGTCCAAATGTCATAAAATAATTTCAAAAAACGTTTAATTAATGAAGTTTTTTTTTATCTTTGCAGTATGTTTATAATGATACGGACATTTTTCCGTCACATACCAATAACTTCATCGCACGAAACTCTGCTATATTTTAATTTCAGAAAATACTCGCCAATGAGTCGCCGCCACTCATCTTCTTACAGACATAATTGTGTGCATTTAATACGTTTTTAAATCCAAGTAGGCGCCCCTATAGTAAATACTTGATGAATTATCTATCATTATTAAATAAATGCCTTTGCATCTATTTCGTTCCCTACATTTATCATATAAATCATTTATTTATATCATATTTCACGGTAAAAAATGTATGTCGCCCGGCTTTCTTCGATAATAATAAAATCCACTGGTTTACCAGCTTCAAAAACGCACTGCTGACAGCGACCCGTATTTTGGGCAAGTCTGATGAATGGGTTGGAAAGTATTTATTTTGGAAAAATATTTGGGCCACAATTTACGCACAACATACATAATATATATATATGAGTTCGAAACATCCCACGGTGACGTGTGACTTACGGTTATAATTTATAAAATACTCGGGAGGGACGCGGCAATTTACGCATGACGCGAAACCCGAACACGCGGTCCTTTTGACGTTTCGTCGCCGTAGCGTGCCGTTACGTATTTTATCGTCACCGTCTCACAAGTTCCCAAGATTTATCCCCGCTGGCAAAGGGTCTGTGGCGGTCCGGATACATTCTCGGCGCGCCGAACCCGAACTCGCGCGCACAGACGTGTTTTTCCGTTTTGACAATCTGGCGTGCGTGCGAACAATAAAAATGGACCTCCGAGGAGGTCCATTGCCGATAAATCGGTTTACGACGACCGAAGAATACATCGCCATTGTGATGGTGGTGTGCGACTGGTACGCGTACACACACACACACATACACGTATATAATATATACGTATTCGACCCTGTTGGAAATTCGTTAGATATTTCACGTTTATTTTCTTATTGTTAGATTTGGGTGAAAAAAAAAAAAAAAAAACACGTGCCATAACGACGATGCGCTCACAGTGGGTAATATTTTTCACGTTTCAGTACATATTATATTATATATAGAGTACGCAACAATACAATATATCATATAGTGGCGCATAGGTGCGCGTTGCGGGTTATTCGGTGCTGTATAAAGCGCATTGTACGTTGTATTATTTATACGTATTGCACATAGGAATTCCGTCCGGAACCGCATGTAAAAGAATGTCGACAACGTTACAAACACTATCATCGCGTCTAAGCCGGGCCCGGACTGTGCGAACGTTCGTTCGTTCGTTCGTTCGTTCGTTCGTTCGTTCGTTCGGTGTTTCGGTACGGTCGTGTTTCTTTACGCCCAGCACCGTATACACGGGCACGTGCCCCGGAAACGGTGTCGAAATACTCGAGCTTATCACGATACTGTCACCCTATAGACCATATACACAATAAATAATAATTAACAAATCGAACGATGCGAGTCGAGTAAAAATGTTGACGAGCAAAACAAAAAAAAAAAAAAAAAACTGATAATTTAATAAAACGTGCGCTGCAGGATTACAAAAATTATAATACTGTCTACTGCATAGCCCCTACTGGCAAACGTTTTTAAAACATTTAATTACATTTCATCGAATTTCACCGACATTTACGGACGTTGCGTGTGTACCGGTAAAATGGACATCGTGCTCGGTATGCGCTGCGCCGTTAAGGACAAACGCCCAAATTCATATATGGGAAATTCGCTCAGCTCATACAAGCCATCCTGTAATTTTTTCGCACGTGTATTTGAAAAGCTACTAGCATTTACGATCTTGACTGTGAACACATTTTGTTCTAAATTTGAATTTTTTTTTCCTGCCAAGTGCGGTGGGTTTATTACTCCGCAGGACTAAGAAACTTTTATTTTATGACTAAATTATTGTTTTTGGGAAAATTTATTTTACCGGTACAATATTGATCCGACTCGACTAAATAACTGTCAATAAAACGTATTTATTTAGAATTAAGAAAATAACCACAAATTATATTACCACAAATACCACGTTGCATTTCAAATTGTGCGGAATCGCGTAGGTTCTATGTAAAAGTGGCTATTAAAATCTGCACGATTCAGCCTTATAAATTATGTATTAATACGCATTAAATGATAAAACCAACTGAATCGGTTAGAGGCTATAAAACCGAAAAGTAAAATTTTAATTTAAAAAAAAAATGTAAAATTGGCCTGGGCACTAAACTGTATTTATAGATACCGTAATGTCCGTAATATTTATTTAAACAAATACATTTTCACTCGTACAATAATTATGTATGAATTGTTTATATATTATTCTGAATAATATATGAATATTACAATCATGCAGAATCGATAAATTACTGTACATAATGTCCGTTGAATAATAATTTCAGTCGTTAATTGTATATACGTCGTTTCTATATCATTCGATATGTTTATATGTGTAAATATCACAGGTTTTAATTAAAATTTAGGTACTCAGGTGTATGTAAAATGTTTGAACATAAGTTACCAAAATATGTGTATACCATACAGTGTGTTCACGCTAAGAAGTACCACTAAATATTTCAGCTCGATGACCTTGGATTGAAATGGGGTTTTCAGGAGGTGAAAGAGAGTACCGAAATATACATTTTGAGAAAATTTCAACATTTTTCAACCCTTTCGGTACGCGCATGTGCAATACAACTTACTATTTTTTAAATGGCAACCCCAATTTTTTAAAAAAAATTATTTTTTTTTAAAACAATTTTCGTACAAGAAGTTTTTTTCTAATTGCAAAATTCACAACATTAGAGTACGTCTAAATTTTAATTTACGAATAATACGTTTTTAATGGAATCGTAACCATTAAAAAAAAAAAAAAAGAAAATCCTAAACTCCGAGATATCTTCGATGTTATTAAATATGGACATAAATAAATACTAATTTTAGAATATTTTTAATATAAATAATATAAATAACTAATAAGTGCGTCGTTATCTAATAAATTGCTCAACGTTTCCGCCTTGATGTTCCAAACGTGATTCCATACCATTAAAATTCAGCCGTACTCTTCTGATTTTGTTAATTTTGCAATTAGAAAAAACATTCTCGTGCGAAAATTGTTTAAAAAAAAAAAAAAAAAAGAAAAATAATCTATCCGAATTTGTAGAAAAAAATTGGGGTTGCCATTTAAAAAAAAAAAAAAAAAAAAGAAAAAAAAAGTAGGTCGTATTGCACATGCGCGTACCGAAAGGGTTAAATTGTTGACGTTTTCTCAAAACGTGTATTTCGGTACTCCTTTTTACCGGCTAAAAAACCCATTTTAGTCCAAGGTCATCGAGCTGAAATATTCAGTGGTATACCTCTTACCGTGAACACACTGTATATATATATATATATATATAGTAGGTACGTATAACTGTATACACCCACTTGAATTTTTATGTATTTGACCAACCGACCGTCAAAATCATCGCGCCGAACAGGTCATCCATAAATGTGTGTATAGATAATAATAATAATAATAATAATAATAATATATGAAATTGTGTGCCGACAGCCCGCGGGGACGAATTTTAATTAACAATGTACGTCTATGTCATATATTGTATGCTCTGCAGCACATTATTATATATACACGTTCGAAGTTGAGAAAATCAAGCGTACTTCTTAACCACACGTAAAAAAATTACGAGTACGCGTGGCTTTACTCGGCAAATGGTCTGTAAAATATTTTATTATTTATTTATTACAATGGATGTACAGCGGAGCTTACTCGCGCTCATATTCATTTACACGCGCACATATACATATGTCACACGTACATTACACGCGGCATTTTCTGATATCGTTCGAAAATGCCTACATGGAATTCCCATCGACCTATAGCTCGCCCACAGAGAATATTGCGATATTTCGATCCGAAAATCCTCACAGGATTAAAAGTCATAGGAGTGAGGAGTGCAGGTTGCCATTTGAGACAGCTAAGGGAAATCATATATGGATAAAAAAAAATAGTACAAAAATTCATTATTTCACAAAAATATAAGCGCTTTAAACAAGAAAAATTCATATATACGCATTATAGACCACGGTTAAAAGTGGGGGAGGGTGAGCATCATCAGATGCAGTCCCGAGGGGTGGAGGTGGATGGGGTATACTTCGGAAAGCAGTCGGCAAACAATAGAAAAAAGTCTATGGCTCTCTTTTTTTTTTTTTTTTTTTTTTACTTATTCACATTTTGAATGAAGTGTTTTTCGGAATTTTAAATCGACAAACTATGAATTATTATTAATTTTAGTCGGCAAAATGAAAAAAAGTTGATTATCTTTTTTTTTTTTTTGCTTATTTTAAGTTTTGAAGAGAAGTATTATATTAATTTTTTCACCGTTTCACCCCTTCTCCTTCCCCCCCCCGCCAAAAAAAAAATCTTTCTTCGGACGGCCCTGGTGAGCATACTTAAATATATATATATATATATGTGTATGAAGCTCAATTTTACGTTATTGAATAAAGAACTATTTAAAAATAAAACAATTATAAGTACTTAAATAGGAATAAAAAATGCATTTTCTTTAGTATATGTTTTTTGTAACATTAAATAATTCATAAAAATGTAACATACATAAAATATATATATTTGAATATTTCATAAAAGAAAGTGAAAACTATAAGATTTAATTACAAAAGATATCTGAATTATATTGATTAATATTTAGTTATAATTTGAGCGTTCCGGAGTACCTACCTTACGGAGAAATGATGAAAAGTATTAATTTAATTACAGGGTACTTCAGTAGCCATCATTTGCGCTACTTTTAGCACACTTCATTAATTTCAGCTGACTCGATTTAATTTTAATTTCAGCGCTTTTCAAAAAATAAAGGTTTGCTTATAATAAATTCACATACTATGGCTTCATCGGACACAGAATATACATACATCTAATAAAATATGGAATAATTAACTTTTAGTTCAACTACGAATTTTTGTCTGCTTTATTTTAATAGCAGAATGTATACGAATTGATGACAACGATTTAAAACTTAAGACTCTTGTGTTTGAACACCTGAAATATATACATCTTTGACCGTGCACCTATATCCATTATCCATGGAAGCAAAATTTTTATCTGATAAACATTTGCATCATTTGATTTCACTACCCTCTCGTCTTTTCTAGGTTCTTTGTTTGAGCACTAGAATGATGTACGATCAAAAGATCTATACGTAAAACATTTAATATCTTTAGGAGACCACTCCTTTGATTAATTTTATTTTTCCCCACAATTATAGCGTTTGCTATAGTGTTTCGAGAGATCACAGTAACTATCTTAGATTCAGGAACTTTATGATTCATTCATGACTTCAATTTCATTTATAGTTGGATCTTTAGTTAAAACTCATTAATTGTATAGGTAGTTGCACTATATAGCAGTGCTTTATTTATTTTACTACACATAAATTCCATAAATGACATAATATATCATAATGCATCATCATGCACTGCCCCTTGTTCGGCCAAATTCATGATTTTGAATAGATATTGTCGGCATGTTTCATCATCATACTTCACCCTAGCTGCCAATTGTCTATGAATATCAGCATCTGTCAATCCAATCTTTCATAGTTTAATAAACACAAAACGGATAGTTATCAAATATTCGGGTGCTTTTGTAGTATAGTAAACACCAATATTATCTATTGTTTAATGTTTTGTATGAAAATAGATTCCGGTTATGGGACACGGTGTAATGAATAATGATAAACTTCTAAAGACCATGTTAAATTTTTGGGATGAACCACGCATATATTGGGTGGAACTTTGTGAGTATAATTTTATGACAGCAAATTATATTTTAATTTATTACAGCACATAATATATATTATTTCGTAGAACCCTGAAATTGGTTCGCACGTGATCAAATAAAAAAAAAAAAAAAAATGATCATTGCAATGCCGTGGTACCGGCAAAACCCAACAAAAAGAGATCTACTTGACATAGGGATCTAATTAACCTAACGAAAAAGAGATATAATTGACTTCAATAGTATTATGATTGTACAATGAGTATTTTATTTTATTTTATAATAAGTATGTACTATTTTATACGCGTATAATAGTCGATGAATTATGTTATAATATAATATATTATTTACGTTTTATAAGTATTATATTATACCGACATACCACTCTAACCAGAGATTATATCAGGGGCGTCAATACTTCCCACGGAAAAAATTTATACACCCCGTCCAGGGCCATAATCACAATTGGCATTTTTAATATCATTGTTTAAATTCCTCAGAGGAAAATGGAGATCTACTTGACTGTGGAGATATAAATGAGCATAGATTTTATATCATAAAATCCATAAAATACCATAGAATTTAAAAGACCTGGGGATCTAATTGACCCGTGAAGATCTAGATATGTGGGATCTAGTTGACTTACGGTGATTTAGATGTTCGGGGATCTAGTTGGCCTGTCACCTCTACATTGGCATACATTTTTTTCAATTGTATTACCTATACTAGAGTGACCATACGTCGTTGTTTTGCGGGATCATCCCGTTTTGGAGGATTTAATCCCGTTGACTCCATGAACTTTAACGGAGTGCTTTTTGTTCCACTTTTAGAAGTGGGATTTCGTTTTCAGTTATTTACCAAAAATTGTTGAATGACCTTTTTTCTTTTTTGCCCATTTACCATTTACCATTTACCATTTACCATTTACCATTATAAAAATTAAATAAGTAATGAACTTTTAGTAGAAAATCAGGCTTAAGTCTTGTTTACCGCCCGTCACGAATTTCATTTTTTTTTTTTTTTTTTTTTTATATCGTTAGTATTTTAATAACTAATTCCAAATATGTAAAAATAAAATTTCGGAAACAAATAATTAAAAAGTTATTGCAATTTTAAATAAATTTATACTATTAAAAACGATAAATTTTACGTTGCGATTTAGTTTAAAATATGTTGTTTTTTTATTAAATATTCAAATGCTTTTTTTTAAAATTTTTTTTTTTTTTTAATCTATAGTACGTTTAATATGAATAATATGAATCTGCAAAAGTTTTTTGCCGCTCGCAGTTGTTTTGGAAGTTATAGGCATTTAAAGGTCGCGTGTAATACTGATTACGAGCGGGAGCGCACTACACATTTATTAGTTACTACCGACGTGACTGCATGCATCCGCTCTTTATGGTCTTTTTTTTCGTCAGACGTGAATTATTCTTCATTGCATACGCTAATCTTAGTAGATTTGTTTTATATATTTAATAAATTAAAACATTTTAAGTTAAATAAGTTTTTATTTATATAATACCTATATTAAATTCAACATTATCAAATGATCGATTTTTAATTTTCGTAAACAATTTGAATAATGAATGTGTATAATATATGCGAGCGTAGTGTTCACGGCCCATGTTCCCATCTATTTTCTCTAAAATACCTACCTCAATTTTAATTTGTTACTTTAAAAAACGAAAAAAATATAAAGAGGTTTCGAGGATTTGTTAAAAAACCACACTTTTTATACCAAATTGCAACGTAAAATATGTCGTTTTTAATAGTACAAATACTATTTAAAATTCTGTGTTTCCAAATTGCGTGCAAATATCATTATTCAGGTTAAATTGCGTGTGCGATTGTCTTGCGACCCAGCCGAATTCCGTGTTGTGGTATTATTTAAATTTAGTATTTTATAATTTTGTTTTGCATATTCTTAATTTTTATCTTTTTTTTTTTTGCATATTTAATGCATATTTGTAAATTTTTAGTGCATATTTTTGTTTTTAGTTTATAACTTATAGCTATCTATTAACTGATTGTCGAATATTACAAATCGTATATAGATCGTTACACACTCATCAAATATTATGATCATATCTATAATCGCTGTTCACTAATCTAATTCCATTTTCCTCGGAGAAAACTCATATTATACAATCGAATTGACCATAGTATAAACTATAACGATCGGCGAAAACCGGTCGTCTATTCAAACTTTTACGCACGCAATTCGGTTGTCCACCGGCATCGCTCATTTTTTTTTTTTTTGGCACGCGATTCGGATGCAGCCTTAAAGTTGCTATAACTTTTTAAACCGTTTGAGTCCGCGATTTTATTTTCACATATTTTCGAATCGGTGTTTAAGGGTGGGGTGGGGGGGGGGAGGAAATTGAAATTCGTGACTTCGTGACCGGTGTGGTAAACCACGGGGACTCCGCGGACGGTTTATGTGACTTTCGAAACGGACCCTCCTCGCGGAAACTGGTCGGCGACCCCGGGGACGAGCAGCTATCATCGTACACGTTGTACTGCTTGCACCGACGTGGTCGGGACGAGTACACAATGTAGGGGTGCGCGGGAAACACACAAAACGAATTCGGTATAGGCGTACGTCATATAATATATTATATACGTGTATATGTTATAAAAATAATAATAATAATAATAATAATAATAATAATGATAATAATAATGATAATAATAATACGTTTTTGGGTGTAAAAGAGCGGGGTGGCGGTGCGGTGCGCGACTGTCGTCCGCTGCGACGGTCCCGGGCGTCTCGATAATAATAATAATAATAATAATAATAATACACGGAGGCTTGTGACGTCACGTCGGCGGCGGCTGCTCGGAGTATAGTTGCGCGCCGCCGCCGGCAGAGCGAGCGGGTACGTGAGCGGAGAGTAGTAGTCGAGGATACGTCGACGCGTAAACAACGACTGACGTGTCCCCTTCGCCCATAATACTACTCTCCTCGGCCAGAACGATTTATATAAATGTATAAAAACACACACGCACACGATCAAGGCCCCCTCTGTCCGTTGTTCCACATATTATATACAACAATAATAATATATTATATACTATGGGTATATACATATATATATATATATATATATGTATGTATGTATATATGTATGTATATATGATATAAAGGCGGTTTTAGCCCAAGGCGTTTACCCCCTGTGCATGACATGTGCGTGTGGTGGGACGAAGGGAAGAGGGTCGAGTGTTATATAATATATGAATACGAGTATATATATATATAAATGTATATACGGTATACACGGTATATACGGTATAAACCGTCGTTGTTCGACGACCCAGATATACCCGAACGAATAATAATAATAATATATCGATCGTTTTCCACGTGCGTTTCATCCGTGATAATATTATAAAGGGATCCCCTGAATAAAAAAAAAAAAAAACCCCGGAATTTCGGACCCATGAAAAAATAACCGAAATCGTTTTATATTATATTGTTTTTTTTTTTTTTTTTCACGTACATACGTACATGCACTTACTTATAATTAAATTATTTTCGATATTTCGTACTCGTTTTTACTAATAATTATTATTGTCTCCTGTGTGTGTGTGTGCATGTGATAATTCACCGTTTTCCGGGCCCGTTCCGAAGAAAGATTTTTTTTTTTTTTTTGGTGGGAGAGGTAAAACTTAAAAAAAAATTACATAATACTTCTCTTCAAAACGAGAAGAGAAAAAGGCGATCAGCTCTTTTCCATTTTTCCATATAGTTTGCCGACTTAAAATTCCAAAATATTTCATAAACGCGAATAAGCAAAAAAATTAATAAAAAGGGCATCTCTACTTTTCCAATGCCGACTGAACTTAAACGTGCCAAATGAACTCGATTTTGCCGACTGCTCTCCGAGGTGGGGGCAACGAGACACTGACTAATTTTTACTTTTTTTTTTTTAGAATCTATTGGTTTTAAAATGATGGTTATTGATGTATTTATATTACCTATTAATTTTTTTTATATACATAATATATTGTACCTGTCATATATATGCGACATTTGTATCATTGTTATTTAAATGAAAACTATTAAATAAAAGACAAATATGAATTTTTAATTTTTCGTTATATTATAATGTTTAAACTCGATAATTATAAAAATGACCAATTGGTAATTCGTTTACTAATATTAGACGACAATACGAGTATAGTATAGATGATTCAGTTGTGTGCAAGTTTTCTGAAGTTGTGTAGTAGAGTATAGTATATCTTATTAAATTTACAACGTTTGGGGTTGTCTGTTCGCGTGACAAAGTACCAACTAGAACGGATTCCAAAAAACCTTAATGTTACAAAACTCCTACTTCACTCCTTTTGCCCTTTTGTTTATACAAAATATAAAAAGACATTATTGTAAAGCCAACATACAATATTTTTTGGGTTTTTATGGTACCTATATAGTATATATAGTATATAATATACTGACGTCGGGATTTATAATATTATGGTGACCAGACGTATTTTTATCCCGTAGGACAGTACTCTTTTTTGTTGCATTGTTCTAGTGTCCTTACCAATAGTGTTAAATATAATATGAAATTGTATTGTTCTTTTTGAAAATATCACCGGTTAATACGTAATATTATATTCAATCATTTTTCACGAATATTTAATTTTTAATTATTTAACATTTAATGAAATTATTTATATTTTATGGTTCGACCTATAATGCATATATTATAGTATAAGATAATGTTTTGCATTTTAGCATGAATGATGTATGGAACGGAATGTTGGGCAGTAGGTAGAAAGATAGAACAGAGAATGAGTGTAGCTGAGATGAGAATGTTAAGGTGGATGAGCGGGGTTACTAGAGAGGATAAAATAAGGAATGAGTATATCAGAGGTTGTATAGGGGTAGCTTCGATAGTAGACAAAATGAGAGAGAATAGATTAAGATGGCTCGGGCATGTATTAAGGAGGGATGAGACTGAGGCAGTAAGATTAGTAAGGGAAATGCATGTTGTTGGGAAAAGGGGGAGGGGAAGACCGAAAAAGAGATGGGGGGATGTAATGGCGAGTGATATGAGGAAGGTGGGAGTAAGTGAAGAAGATGAAGGGAGATAGAGTTAAGTGGAAGTGTAGGACCAGGGTGGCCGACCCCAAATAGTTGGGAGAGAAGGCGAAGGAGAAGAAGAAGAAGAAGAAGATTTTAGTATGAATTACGATATGATAATAATATACATTATTACATACTGTACTACTATATAGGTATACTTAGTAATTTTACCCTTAAAAATGTATTTATTTTCAAAGTATTTTCATCATAAAGACACCAACGGTGTATTTTACCCGTGTCCATGTGGGAGGGACACGATGTTTTTTATTCTGGGATGTTTTCATATGTACTTACCGAATATGTATTATATTTTCTTCTATACAGAATCAAAAACGTTTTACAGTTGATTTTGCCTATTTCACGGGTGTTGAAAGAAATGCCCCTAATAAGTCGACCTTGTAATGAAATTATTTCAAACATTCAGGTTTTTCCGTAGATAATAAAGATATGGATGGGCCATGCCATTGTATTGAAATGTGCTCGAAGAGAGAGCGTGTTACCAATATGGTTATACTGTACGGTATAGACCAGTGGTTATTTGTGGTAGCCAGTAATCACGTCAACAACAATTCTTATCAGTTACCTTTAAAGTATTATCGTAGATAACTCATATATCACAGAAAAAATGATCATTTATCGATTACCAAGTAACCGTTCAATTAAAACCATAAGTAACCACTGTGGTAACTATAGCGTGCTCTTCGGATTCACAACACTTCATGTATTGGGTATAGGCATCATATATCATCATAGGCATCATCCATATGTTTATTGTCTATGGGTTTTTCTAGAGGATTTAAATATAAATAATAATAATAATCAGGTAAAAAAAAAAAAAAAAAAAAAATGGCCTATGGGCTGTAAGAAACATTGAACATAGTTTACACATTGACCAATCCCTTCAAGGGAGGAGGTTTTTTCTATAAAAGAGGATACATTTTATAATATTTAAATATATACTCTGGTCACCATAATCTATATTATAGTACAATATAGATAAACATTTTCCCATTTATAGGCAAAATAAAATAATTTCAATTCCAATATGGATCTCGCTCTGCAATAGAAATAGATATGACACACAGGTATTATTGTAATATGTGTACGATACATAATTAATAATAGTAGGTAATAATAATTTTAGTCCTGTAGTCCACTTTTAATGTGAATATCGCTATCACGGCCCATAAATATATGTACGGTTGTTCAGTTTTTTCCCGACTGAGAAATGAAAAAGAAAAAAAAAAATCAAATAATTGATGGGTGTGTGGGTGGGAGGGGGGGGGGTGAATATGACGACCACCCTATCCACTGATAAGTTCACCCCTGTTTGCATATGGAATATACATTGTTATTATATATGTATTGGTGCGACCGTGCTAGTGATTTGTGACGGTGTACACGCACAATAGGACGTACGACGAGCGTGTAATTAGTGTCACTGTCACGCTCGAGCGTCGATCAACTCTTTCTATCAAACCGCACCCGTCGTTTTTTATATTCGTATAGTGCATGCCTATACAATAATATGTACATAATGTATAAGTACGTATATATTTTCACGTGATATGAAAATAAAGAAAACCGTTCGTTGACCTATACCCAACAGTTGCGTTAAAAAAAAAAAAAAACACGTTATTAAAACGTTCAAATTTTCAAAATAATATAACAGATTAAATGAAACCAGATTGTGCATTTTCAACGTTTATCGGAAAAAAAAATCGAATTCCATAGTTTTTACCATCGAGCCCCCAGATTAGTGTTACCTGCAGCACGAGTTAGAATCTAAACGTTTTATTTTTTTTTTTTTTTTTCTAAGGATTTTATTCTAACGACTTAAATCCTATATAATATTATTTATCATCGTTTCCGAACAGTAAATAACGTTCTAGGCGTATAGATTAAATCGGTCAGTGTAGCAAACATATTGTAAATGAATCGTAGTACAATAAATTTAATTATTGTAACCGGATACGCCACTTAGCGGGCACCCAATCGCAGCATCTTATTCACGATTCTATATTATTCTAGGCCCGAGTGCACAATCTGGTTTCATTTACAATCTGTGATAATATCAACAAAAAATTATATTGTATTATCTTGTTTCTCTTATTCATATTGTTATATGGCGACGTGGTCGGCACATTTGTGATCACTAGGTGGTACCTGTTTTATGTTTGTATAAAATTAAAAATACACATATAGATACGATTATCTTGCATATTAAAACACCATATCTGAATTACTCGTCCGCGGTAAACCGTCTTGCCCGGTTTGAGAGGGATTAAGGTGTAAAATGCATTTATATCAAATATAAATAAATACTACGATATTCTGAAATATTTTAGATGTGTAAATGAAAAGAGCTACATATGGCCCACATGACACACATGGTGCATATTGGACGTGTAGCCCGTGAACAGAAGTGTAAAATCAATAAATAGTTTCAAATCAAGCTATTATTATCCCGATTACCATAGTATAAGTAAGGTACAATAATAATATGCTATATATGCCGACCACACAATTTGAGGCAAATGTAAATTTGTAAGTATAGTGAATATCGAAACATTTAATTAATGATATGATGTAGATAGTTTCCGTTTGCCCCTCAATTGTATTGGGTTTAATGCATACAACGTAAAATACTTATTTACATTTACATCGAAATTATGTGGCAATCGTAAACTTATGGGCAAAATGTAAATGTATTTATTTTTGTTAAAGGTAATCAATAATTTTTATTTTCGATTAAAATATTTTATGTGCCTGTGATGTATATTTTTACGAATTCAGTGTTAAATCCAATTCAAAATTATAAAACATATTTCCAAAAAAATTCAAAAATATGTGAAACATGCAAATTTAATTTTTATTTACCCCACTTGACCTTATATAGCTACGGTTCAACTAATTAAGAGGATACCATACACCCTATTTTTAAGTGGTTTTATATAAAGATTTTATAGAAAGATGCGAACATAAACTATGATCGTACGCCAACGTTTTACGATTAATTAATTCTACCGTATTCTATATACACTGTTGAAAAACAAATATAAAAATATCATGTTTTCCATTTAGTATATAATCTACAATTACAAATTAATAAAATGTGTCGTACGATTATAGCTTAAGTTCTCGCTTTTTTTTTTTTGGTACCAAAATAATTATTCTACAATATTATGCATATTCTAATAAAACATTGAAAATGTGTAAAGGCGTTTTGAACGGGTGTGATATCCTCTAAACAGTTTTGGGCTGGGCGCTGAATAATAATTGAAACTCACTTCTCTCTATTTCCCCTTTAAACGTCGAATTTCAAAAAATTCTATCTTAGTGGGCGTCTATGTTATGCGATGGGAATATTCTGTGAACAAAATTGAAACCAGCTTTTCTCCTTCCTCCTTTGCTGCAGAAGGTTGAAATTCGACAAAAAAATACCTCCACAGTATTTTTTCCATGATAGTAAGTTATATTATATGTACTAAATTTGGTTATTGTAAATATTATAATATGCAGACAGAGGTTATGTATGACAGAGCAGGTAAAACATTAAAATAAATTATCCCAGAAATCGAAAAATTCACTTTGAAATGATAATATCACGGATAAAAAAAAAAAGGTCATTCTCAAAAATTGAACGCCTACCCTACAATAGCGTTTTCAGAAAAATACGCCGGCACCGATACGATCTTTATTATAGGTGTATTATAATAAAAAAAAAAAAAAAAAAAAACTAGACCTTCAAATATTTTACGCCCATCAAAATATTTACATTCCCACCCCAAATAACGTTTGGGGATCGATCCGCCCTGGCGTCTACCTCCCCCCTAGTTCCGCCACCGTATACATAGGTATATTTAATGACGTATCAACATTTTAATTAAATTAAATTAATTAATAACTACTGTGTACTATATACTACGTAACAATATAGCAGCTTCAAATTTCAATACGATCGATATTACAGAATATTATGCAGAATATCTTACCGTCTCGAAATGAACGTATGCCTAACGATACAGACGAAACGCAAACGTAACATAATACACCGAACGCATAGACGGTAACATAGCCAGGGCTATGTCTTTATAATTATTTGAGTACCTACTTGTGGATTTTTCTAATAATAAAAATTGAAAACTCAATTCCACAAAAATATTCACTTAATTTTGGTAAATACGCGTTTACCAAAATAAAGTGAATATTTTTGTGGAATCGAGTCTTCAATTTATTATAAGGGCTATGAGTAAATGGGTGACCTTGGATAACGAAAATAACAGCTGTTGACTAATTTTGACAACAGATATTGTACTGTAATCACTATACGTGTAATCAGTGGTTTGAAGACACATAGCTGAATTAACGTTGTTAACTTCAGGACAGGTCCTCAGTTTTTGTAAACAAACTGTTATCACCTCGAGTGACATTTCTATAATGTTCTATATATGGTAATAATACTGGCAATAATACGTTATGAGCTACGGAAATGTACTTTTTTTTTCGGATATTCTACGGTCGTACGTCGAAACACGTTAATTTATGAAATGTACGTGACATGGTGATGGTAAATTGTACCAAAAATATGTAGTGATTATTATACTCTTATGTACAAAAGGTGCAAATACGGTGTTTACTGCATCTGTGCCGACAACTACATCGACTATATCATATTATTTATATAGGTACATATGGTTGTATATCTACAGCGGCTACAAAATCAATTTTTAATTTATTAGATGCAATAATAATATATAGGTACTGCACAGTACAGCTGTATACAATATGCGATATAACATAATTTCTTATCATATTATGGTGTTCCGTACTATCTTCCTCATCTTTTCCAGTCCACCGATATCATTATTATCCGTTTAGTAATAATTAATTTTTACCGAAATCGTTAAAATATACATGAAATATGTAAAAATATATTTTTGGATACTAATTTTAGTAAGTTTAAAAACAATTACTGTTTTACGTAGGAAATTACATTGCACGATTAATAACTTCCTTTATCTGTGTAATTTGCAAATAACTAAATATAATAAGTTTACACATGCGCATTATCGTGAAATCGCGTTTTAGAAATCACGGCGACGATAATAAAACCATGGACGCGTTATGCAATTTTCTGTGTTTTCATGTTTAAATCACATCCCCGATCGTTTATTTAGGTATGCCCGAAATTAATAAAGAATTTCGAAAATTAATGTAAGTATAAACACGTTAACCGATGTTTCATGCGCCTCATATATATATATATATATAAAAAAAAGTGCGAATAAATTGTTGAAACTAACTTTTGCTCCGAAAAATTCACATATTCGAAAAAATACAATGTATGCAAAAATATGCACATTTTTTTGCCAAATTTGACGTTCTTATAACTTAAAACACATTTAAATCGTACTTAGCAATTTTTGGACTATTAAATAAAAATATGCAAATGCATGAGTATAATACAGCTGCAGAAATTCCCAAATATTTGAATTGTAAGAAAATTATTATTGGTAGGCCACGGAAATTGTTCAAATTTCAAAATAAGATAGGTAATAATATATTTTGAAAAAATATCTTTAAAAAGCTAGGGAAGCATTTTGCGCGTTGGGTAAGCTGTAGGCAGGACAAGTCGGTCCATTGTCGCTTCAGTCCTGGGACAGGATGGTGTACCAATAATTATTATTTTAGATTGCATTCGATAAAAACGATTCTGAGCGGAGCTTCGGTATAGTATAATTTCAAAAAATAGTTAACCATTATAATTTTATGTATTATTTTGTTATATTGAAAATTGACTTTCATTTCACGTCGTATAAAAGGTAGTTTTAATTAAATGTGCGTACATCTTATAAATGTATACATCGACGCCAAGTGAATTTTTTTCCGAAACCTGTATATGTATACCTTAACTCATATACCGTATAAATTTTAGTTTTAAATTTATCACACTGTGAAAGTATATGTATATATCATTACAAAGTTGTTTTTTATACCCTTTACTTTGTATACGGCAATAAAAAATGTCAGTAAACTCTGTAAGATAAGATTAGCCGTATGACTACACACTTTGTTAAATTCCAATAACTCAGAAATCACACGTTATAGTAGCCGACAAATATAATAAAATATGAATCGCACAATAATATGGTCCAATTTCAATAGGTACCTACCTCAAATTTAAAACGTCAGTATACACTAAGAGCAGGGCCGTCCCGAGAGGGGGGCATCTCGGAAAGCAAAATTAAGTTCAGTTGGCAAAATTTAAGTTTTAAGTTCAGTTGTCGATTTTAGCATATTATCACATATTATATATTACTGCACTACAGTTTAAATATGATATTTATTAGTCTATAATATGACATATAATCATATTATAGGTATATACAATTTTATACCATAAACGCATAAACAATGATGATCAAAAACCAACAATGTATACAGTATATATATATACACAAACCGCGAATATAAAATTTGTTTTAAAATGACTATGGTATATTGCAAGGCTGGGCAAGTTAACGATATTTTTTAACTCGTAAGTTAAGTTGAAAGTTACTCGTATATTTTTTTATTAACTTTTAAAGTTAAAAGTTAACTTTGAAAAAAAAAGTAACTTAACTTAGTTCAAAGTTAAAATTTCCTAATTAGGTAAAAAAAGTCGATATACCTATTATATCGTATAAAGTTAAAAAAGGATGGTTATTCTTTATGCTCAAAAAAACTACTCGGGACTACTTCTTCTGCCTGAAAAAGTGTATACGTGTAAAAATACAAATACAACCCGTCATTTTAAAACCCATGCATAATTAAGAAATCAGAAAAAATAACTTCTAATTTAACTTAATTCAGATACTTTTGTATAAAGTTAACTTGAAGTTACACGTTAATTTTAATAAAAAAAAAAAGTAACTTATTAAGTTAAAAGTTAATCTGAAAAAAAAGTAACGCGTTAAGTAACTTAATTAAAATTAATTTAACTTTTAAACTTAATTTTAACTTTTAACTCGTTAATGCTCAGCTTTGATATATTGTATACCTACTATTGTTCCCGCATGGAAAATTTGAGAAATTCTATTCTGTATGGTATGGTTGAATATTCGTATATATTCGATAATAAAAAATTGAATTCTCTACGACAGCTATTATATTATTATTATATCATATTATATTATGTATATAAACGGTAAACTAAGAATATATTTTTTTACTAAAAGAAAAATCGATACGGGAAGGTGTCGCAGAAAAAAGACCGGGCCCGCTGCAAGTTCCAACGGTCCATCTATTTTTCTAGCTTTACCCACTACATCTGAACACCTCTACCATCGCGCAAGTTGCACCAGCTCCAAAATATGTTTTGTTTACTATATAGTTCAATATATACGAAAACATCCAACTATCCTCTGGCTGTTGTCCCTAAATGTACCTCCTAAGGTCAGCCGCGTTTGCAAAACTTTCAGGAATAGAAAATTGCAAGTATAGGTAAGTGTTAATATTTGAGTACTTGTGGATAATTTATTTCAAATAAAATAAAACCCAAATCCACAAAAAATTTAACTTTTTATTATAAGCAAATACAGTATTTCGGCAACAACGTTGCCATCTTCAGTGCAAAA
>JAIPRL010007324.1:0-23953 GCA_025469235.1 Pemphigus obesinymphae
TAGTTCGGTTCGGTTCGGGTTCGAATAAAAAATTGGAAGTTCGGTTCGGTTCGGGTTCGTTAAAATTTTAAAAAGTTCGGTTCGGGTTCGGTTCGACCTCAAAAATCTGGGTTCGTAACATCACTAGTAATAAATAATCATTATCCGTGAATGTCTAAAGTCTAAAAGGATGGTGAAATCAATGCGAATTTCTGTTATTATAGGTACCTAGTTGATTACATTTAATTTTATTAGTGGAATGACAATTTGCGATCTACTTCTACCACTTATCACTTATCACTATATTTTGGATTTTCCGTTGTTGTATAGTCGTTTTTATTCGCATTTTAATTTAGGTAAAAGGAATTTAATGTGTGTATAGACTTCCTGGTAGGAAATTTATCGTAGTTGATACTTCAAAGAAGTAGAAAATTATTATAAATCAGAAAGTAATAATGTCAGACTTGAAATATATACATTATTTACAGTAGCACTGCTAAATTGAAATATTTATTGTTATTTTCAAAACTTTTTGACTACTTATCAGTAATTTATAAAAAAAAATTATTAAGAATTATATAAAAACTACATTTTGGTCTTTATCTACAACTTCCTCGATTACTCATTTAAAAGGAATAAATATTCAATTCTTTTGAAAAAGGAATACCTAAACTATGCTTTCTCGTAACTCAATGTTGATGTGAAAAAAAAAGGTTGTATTTTTTGTATTCTATTCATGTTATATAATAATCTAAAATGTTTTAAAAATGTTCTCCGGTTGAGAAACATTGGATAGGGGGTCTGGGGAACAAAGTCCTCCGCGGCTTACTTTTTATCCAATATGTCCCGGAAGCATATTGACATACTGTACATTGCTACGCGACCGGTAGTTTCTGATTGGTCTATTCAAATTTACCGCCGTTTTATCGTATATTTTTTTATCAAATATCACTATACCTATCTCAATTCATTGAATTAAATTAGTTTAATAACTAATAATTTCAAGTTTTCAGTCATCAGTCTGTATTTGATATTTGAGACTTTGTGTGTCGTTTCTTTATAGTTCAATTTTTGAGAAATAAATTGTAAATGGTAAGAAATAAAAATAGTCTTTTGATTGGTCGTCCAGTTTTTAAACTTGTATTAGTTAGCAATCCTATTCAGAAAAAGAAAATGCATTATAATAGTAGTATATAAATATCGTGAATACACAACAATAAAAATAGGAACGTGGCTACTTTTAAAATTAATTTTAAAATGAACTTAAATATTTATAAATAGTCGGTTAGTTTTTATTTTTTCCAAAATTTCTTAAAAATTACCTATACAAAACCCCTTAAAAATCGCAGGTGTTACGGCCCCTTAAATGATAATGAGTATTTTCAAATGGTATGACCGAATTTTTTTAGTACGTTAACTGTCAAACAAAATAAACACAGCTGATACAATATAGGTAAAGTATAAATTAAATATATTTTTAGTACTTTTATATTCGAGTGAAATTGAAATCTCACTAAAATGAATACTTTAAAATTGCAAAAATTTCAAATTTTTATCCTAACTAAAAAATAAAATAGGTATATTTAACATATTATAAAACTTTTAAAACAAAATTATCATAATTATTAACAATAAATCGACAAACACGCGATAACTACACAATTATTTTAAAATTAATACATTACTTTAAACGGCATTGTAAATTATATGTTAGTACTGCAGAGTACTTAGAATAATATAATACTATAATATAATATAATTATATAGTAATATAATAATATACAGTAGTAATAGCAAACAATTTGAAAAAAAAGTATTTTCTTCGTATAATTTCTCTTTAAATTGTAGATAATAATAATATTATAGTCACTATTCTTACACATCTAACGAAAAAACATTACCTATCGTCAATCTAAATCTGACCAAATGTATACTTTCCCACACATCTTTACATTCATATAGTACTTATAATATAGAATATACTTGGGAAAACAATTTGATGAACAAATTTGTACTACGATTATGAATATGTAAAAATCGAAGAATTAAACTGAATCTTATTTTATAATTTTCTTAAATTTAGCTATAAATGCTTGTAAATGATTTAAAATTATATTTTAAAATATATTCCAATACATTAGTCATATTATAATAAATAACTGTAAATAACTTAGTGTTGTCTGTTCTGTGCCCCCATGGTTAACACGCACGTTCCTTCATTCAAACAGTTAAGTCACGCAATTAATTATCACATATTAGGTATATTATATACATAATATTATTTGAACTTATTGCCATTCAAAACGAAAAGGAACAATATTTTATACAAAATAATAATAATTTAGTTGCGTGTCTATTAGGGACAAGTAATGAAGGTTTGCAAAGATATACGCTCGTCAATAATAATTAATATTCCCCTTAATCACTAGTTGGTTTACCGTTTGGAAAAACCAATTTTGCATAATAATATTTGAATATATATTTTTACACACGACATTAAACAATAGAGACGGATTATAATGAATACACAATTTCAAAAGTATTTCTCACTATTACTCTAACCATTATAAGTTTTATAAGCACGAACATTATCAAATACAAAAGTATTTCAAATCTACAAATTTTTCATCAAAAAACTACTTTTTTTATCAAATTTAAAGACGAACAAAATTAAATATAATATATACATCAGGGGGCCAATTCTTGAAATCGTGACATAATTTGTCGAATGCAATAAAAATTTTATCGCATGAAAATAAATATTTGGTATTCTTGAAAAGATATATGACTTTAGTCGAACGAAAAACATTCGATTGTTTACTGGGTAAAAATCAGTGACAAACTTTAGTCGCATGAAATAATTTTTAAATTAGTTGATAATATTATATTCTGTAATAATACGTCCGTGGTTGATAATAATAATGCATTTTTTTATTGATTTGTGGTTTTTAAATCGCTTTCGCATTTCCTGTTCTTCAATTTTATTATAGTTTAAAATGGCTAATTTTGACAAGATGGCAATGCTGTTTGCGATGAATAATAATAATTTGTATGAAGAACTAATAAATAATGATATGTACGACAAATATGAAAAAAGGTAACAATTTCAGATCCAATTATGTTAACAGATCAACTATTTGTGAAAAATGTCAGGCTTACTAAAGACCTTGTAAGGCATTTAATAGAAATTTACGACCATTTATCGTTTCAAAAAGCCGTTTGTCTGGTATTGATTTTTAAATTAAATTTACCGGAACACAATGGTGGATCTTTGGCCATAAGTTCGACCAAAGTTTTCATTTGGGATTGTGTGGGCCTTAGACATTATAACTGCCTTAAATATTTTAATATAATATATAATATACAACTACGTATACAATTTGTATATACAAATATATAACAAATTAAAAAAAAATATACTATGAAATAAAAACTATATAGGTATATACACAAAAAAACCGTCCAAATACAGATGGAAAAATACAAAAACTTCGATATAATATACCTGATAAAATTTTAAAAAAAAGATACACTTCGTTTTTTAGATGTCATTAGGAGTGGAAACACATCACTTATCGAATATAATACTCGCATTAGAGCCGTCCCGGGGAGGGAGGGTGTCTCCCACTCCCTCAACTTCGGAAAGCAGCCAGCAAAACGAAAATGAAGTTCAGTTGGCAAATAGTAGAAAAAGTAGATGGACTTTTTTTTTTTGTTTATTCACGTTTTGAATAAAGTATTTTGGAATTTTGTCAGAAAATTATGTAGCAATGAAGTATTTTTCAGCATTTTAAGTCAGCAAACTATAAATTATTAGGATTTTAGTCGGCAAAATGGAAAAAAGTTGATTACTTTTTTTTCAAGTTTAGAAGAAAAGTATTATATTATTTTTTTCACATTTTCCACCCCCCCCCCCCAAATCATTCTTCGGAACGGCCTTGACTCGCATGGTGAATGTATTGCATTTGAAAATAATGATAAAACATATATTGCATTCAATAAAACAATTCTGAGCGGAGCTTCAATGTAAAATAATATAATTTTCTTTTTAAATAGATAATCAAGACAATATTGTATTTGTTATTTTTTATTTCCACTACATTTATAAAATATTTCAGTTATAAAAGGTAGTTTTAGGTTTTTAAACCTAATCCGATTTAATCTTAATAATACATTTTTTATATCCACGTTGTGACCGTCCGTCTGTCCGTAGTTACTATAGTGCATAATAACGGTTGTTGACTTAGTTATATACATTAGGTGTTCGTTTTGTTTTATAATAGTTTTATTCAGGATTTTATTATTTACATAAATTTTTTTTATTAATAGTTACTAGGGTTGGTAAATGGTAATACAAAACGGGAAATCTAGCACACTCGAAGAGAGCATTTTTCGTAACGTCTGTCTGTTTGTCTGTCCTTACTATTCGTTGCCGTGGTAACCAATACCAATATTTAAAATTTTTATTCGTTTTGTTCGTTTTAGGTTTTTATACTTAAGTATAGTAGGTTAAACAATTTGTATTAAGATTGTTTACAATTCATTTAGATACCGGGAATTTAACACACTTGTAAAGTGGGCTTTCTTTACGCCTAAGAAAACAACTTGAAAAATGAAAAAACTTTAAAAAGGTGTTCAAAGAAAAAAATAATAATAATAATCATTAGCTTCATCGCTCCACTCAGAATCTAAAATCGGTAAGTAGGTAGGTAACTATGAAAACTTTATTTTTTATTTTCCAATTTGTATAAATATTCTGTTATAAAAGGTAGTTTTCCTTTATGTATAAGAAAACAATTAGGAAAATCTAATAACTTCTCTAAAGTATCAACTAGAATAACGAATTTCCTGATAATTTTCTATTAACAAAGCTCGGTACTTATTGGTTACCCTCCCGCCATCTCCACTCCATATCAAACTTTTAGATGCCTATATCGAAACAATTGAACATATATTTATTATTTAAGTAAGTAAATATAAATCTACTTTATCGAAAATATTTTATTCTCTCCCTCCCACGAGAGATCTTTTTTATTAATATAAATATATAATTGGGATTTCACCTATTAATTTAACCTCTTATATACTTATAATATCACTCGATGTGATGTTTCACAGCAAAGTGGGGGGATATTTTCGAATTAAACTGTCAGAGTATGCAAGGCGAGCGCATGACCCGGCTCGGTGTATAGGTGCAACCAAAATATAATAATTATTATTAATGTATAATATTTTGATTAAATATTTCAATATTATATTAGTTAAGATGATTCAATATACTCGGAAATAATACCAAAACGTATGAATAGCCTCTATTCCAAAACTCTTGCTCAACTCCTGCCCCAAAAGTGAACAGTACAAACACAAAAAATAAATTTCTCGCTTCACTCGGAATCTAAAAAATTAACTTTTTTTTGTACTAATTCGTTATTGTGACTGAAATATATGTACCTACCATGAAACAATGTACCAAGTTTTCAAGTTTTATAATTTAAACTATATTATAATAAGTTTGTATTAAAAAATTATAACACTACCTAACATAATATACAAACCTATAGGTACCTCGTAAGTATAAAATATTAAATGTTTAAATACTCAGTTATTATTTTTTATTTTTGTTAATTTTAATATTTTTATTTTCATTAGTATCTATAGAACATATACCTACCTACTCGAGTACCTATTAAAAATAAAAATAGAAACTCGCCCGTCAAAATCCCTGATACAAGCCTCCTAATGCCTCCAATGTATCTATGTAGGTATCAATGTATCAATAATACTAGCCTACATAGCTATAAACAAGTACGTATATCGTATATAGCTGTTTCCTCAAGCTAAATATCAATACATTAAAAGGACGCTATACATGTGTTTTAATGGCATTATAACACGTTCTCGCTTTATACGTTCAACTTCTCTCCTGGTTATCGTAGATTCAAAATTTAAACAGAATACGATGGATGAAAATATTTACTATGGACGAATATATGAATTTTTTTAATTAAAATAATTTTTTCAAATTTTTTTTTTTTTAATTTTAAAATTTGACGGTTTTTAATTACAAACATTAGATTTTTAAATATAGTTATCGAACAAAAACTCTATGCTCAATCTTAATATAAGTTCTCATACTTTATTTAGTGTACCTAATTATTTCTTTTTGATAATAATTTTTGGTCGAACCGAGTTCAGAAAACCACAAGTAGTTTTTGAACAAATGTCAACAAATTATTACATGTAATAATAAAAAGTGGTACAGATATGAAACTATTTTTATATTACTTTCAATATGCATTTTAACATTATTTAATAGTTAAATTTTCATTATTCAAAAAACTTCTTAAAAATCCTAAAGAACCTCTTTAAAAAATAATTGGTATAGCATCCTCTAAAAAAAATTAAACCATTTAATATCTAACTATTATAAATTACCTATAACACAATATTATTTTAATAATTTATATATTTTTATCGAGATTTATATCATAATATAAGTACTTATCTGCAACAGAAATTCAACCAGTCAAATAAAGTACGATCGAATTGTCACAGTCAAAACAATGATTATTTACAGCTATTATTTTTTCGGAAAGTTCACAGAACATAATAAATGCATGTAATAAACCAAAATGACTTAAAAATTTAATTTAAATTCAACCATACTATATTAGCTGCTATATCGGTAACATACATCTGTCAAACTACAAATTTTGTTTCATAGTGCACATTATTTTAGGCCCTGGCCCCTGGTTAATATTTAAATAGGTATACATTGATATACAAACAAAAAAACATACCTAGGTACCAACCTACCTATTGTTCCTACATTGTATACCTATTACTAGCAGTAAAAGTAAGTCTTGAAAAATCATAAATTCATAAACTACAGTCTACCTCTATATTTTATGTTTATTGTTTACCCACCTTTAGTTATATTTCCTCGAGTACCTATTTCCTTTACAAAACCTATGTATCAATGATTTTGTGGTCCATAATAAAAGTAAAATGTTTTCGCGGGTTATCATTTTGCAAAAAAAAAAGGTTTTGGGTATTATATCCATTATCAATACATACCTACTTCTATAAATTACAATAGGTAGGTAGTAGGTACCTAATAATATCTCCCGTAATATCCCAACTGGACAAAAAAATAAAAACTGCATGTCGTGGAATTTAACGACGAGTTGAATATATTCTAAAACCTAACCTAACGGACAGGTTTCTTCTCGTTTTCGGTGCATTAAAAATTCACTTGCGGACAACTGAATGTTTGCGTAAAAATATTGTCGACAGGGATCAAACACGTTTTCACTGATAACATCTTTTACCTACCAATAAATAAAAAAAAAAAAAAGAAAAAACCGAAAATCATAGATAAAAATACCTATGATGAAATAACGTTAAGTAAACGGATTATGTCTCTACGGATAATAAAATCGAATAATTTAATAATAATAATATACGATCGCGTTACCACTTACCCTTTTCGGTAATCCCGTCAACATGATTTTGCCGATGGCCAGTGTATTCTTATTTTATCTTCGTGTGACGAACGGTCACTGTCGTTTAACCCATCATAACCACAAACAAACACAACACAGTACGAACGATAATATTACAATAATACAAAGGTTTAAACGTTACTTCCGACTTCCGATTTTGCGACAACATTGCCCGTTTAGTATGAAATAACATGCAGTGTATAAATAATACGCGTATTACGATAGTAATAATTTAGTGTACACACAATAATCCGAGCGAGTAGGTACAGTGACTGATATTAATTATGTATAGAACATGAATCGAATAGACTACCAACGAAGACATATAAGAAATATATAAATATTATGATTATCACAATGACCGGTAAACACTAATTATTATATTGAACCATATTACTTATGAAAAAAAAAAAAAAACGCGGGAGACGCGATCGTCGTCGGACGATTTTGCGGCGAGTTGGAACCGACGCGACTGCAGACTACCATATGAGCGCGCGCACGCGTGTCCGTCGACGGCAACTCACCGTCGTCGACTCTCCTCGTACCGCGGTAGCAGCGCGATACACGATAATATAATAACACGGTTAGCAATATACGAAAAAGAAAAAAAACGAATAAAATATAATATTATGTGCTCGAGAAACACCTGCACGCTGCACGCTCGCGCGTCGCGGTCGGCCACTATGGCAGTGTTTAATTGCGATATATTAATATTATTTACTATTTTGTAATAATAATAGGCAACACGTGACGGTCGCCTTTTTATTGTTATTCTGTACTAATAATCTAAAGTTGTGTACAAAACCATAATGCAATAATTATTTTATAATTGTCCGTGGATCGAAAAATGTCGAAATGTCCATATGGGGGATACAGTAAAAACAGAAAACATAAAATAAGCATAAAAAAAAAAAAGGGCATCGACTTTTTCTACTTTTGCCGACTACTCTCCGAGTTGGGGGGTGAGACACCTCCCCACGCTCTCTCACGGGAGAGCCCACCTAGGTAGTGGCATCAATTATAATATATTATAATCAATGGTATAATAGGTACAACATCAGTTTGGAAAGGATGACATTCATGAACGCACATTCATATTTCGTGAACAACATAGATACGCAAACACCACTCGTTTACTGTCAAATAGAACGTGAACGTGAACGATTTTCAGGCCTTTGAAATTAAATTAAAATATATTAAAATTTCGCTATCAACCTTATTAGATTTAAATATAATACTTAAAAGTCCAATATCCTGGGGTCCGCTATGAAATGAAAACGATAGTTTCTATGAATCGGTCATTTATAAGTACATATATATAAGAAAAATGTATAATATTTTTTTAATAATTGATTAATTAAAATTAATGACCAGATGAACGCGATTTTTTTAATGAACGTGAGTGTGAATGTGTTATTTTTAAATACATTTGAACGTAAACGTGAACGAGTTAAATTTTTAAGTCAACGTTCCGAACACTGGGTACTATGGTCTATACTCTATGCCAATAACCCATATTTACCCATATTATGTAGCATATATTATTTTTTTATACCCCATTTAATACCGTTATACAAACACATGTATAGTTAGATAAATATAAAACATTTCTCTTGTATTTTTTATACAAAATGAATGGCATATATAATTTAGTGTAAATAATATTTAAGTTTTTTTGTAGCTTTTAGAAAAATTTTAAATTTGTAGCTAATTTTATATAGACGCAGTGTCGGTGAACGTGGGGGAGATATCTAAGCACGTACTCTACAAGGGATTTTAGGTTGATGTAATAATGGACAATACGGACTACAGAAAAAAAAATGCTCAAAGATCATTAATGGAGTTGCTAAAAACTAAAAACTAAAAAGCTCTCTTTGACAAGATTTATTTGAATCTGTAGAAGTATAATATAGACTAATGACTATTGACAACTCTAAACGATGACCACATGGACAGTGCGAATAAATAGGCAAATAAGGATAAAGAGGAGAAATAATCACGTATAGAAAACTAGAAATTAAAGAGAAACGCATACATTTTATAAAAAGTAAAATTAACTCATTACAGGTACCTAGTCAAATACTAAAAGTAGTAGGAACTCCAATATTATCGAAAATACATGTTTAAACTACCATAACACAGGTAATAAAAACAAATTCGGTGAAATAGAACGGAAAAAAGATACAGTGGTAGTGAATCGGGATACAACAGAATAAGATGTTTTTTTATTCCTTTCAACAAATTTTTATGAATGTTTAATATTTATATACATTTTAAATACGTTTATTATGATGTACCTATTGTATACTAAACATATACAGGTAAAATTTTTTTCAAATTATAATTTTAACGGTTAAGATAATATTATCATTGATTATATTATATAATTAATGATATTACTATTAAATTCTACACAGTTTAACAGTTCTAACAGTTCTAACAGTTTTACTACTCAATTACTATAATTATATTATTATATTGTAATATATAATAGTATAATACTATAATTTATAATAATTTGTCTGATTTTGGTACTTGACTGCCGACAGACAACTTGGATCATCCATTGCCAATTCTATTTTATTCTACCTTTCCAATAGATGCTTATTTTGGCTGTAAATGTTGCAACATTTCCAATCCGGCGATTGGGTTTGAACCTCTGACCATCACTCACTTGACAATTTATATACTCACGTTTAACCGACTGAACTACGTTTCAGTGACCTAGGTATAAACTTGGTCAAAATGGGGTCTTTTCAAAAAAACGTATTATTAATACAATCTTTTTAATATTTTTATAAAATATTTATAGAATATTATTAATATTGTCTTATCAAAAACTCGTACCTATACCTATAATACTAGTAACAAAAAACAGAAGTAGGTATACGCGTATAGTCCGATAATCACAATTTTCATATGAAGAAAGGCAAAAGAATTAATATTAATCCAATGCGTGACCTATTATATACAGAGAATCTTTGACGTAAATATTATATTTATTATATATTACTAATTACTTGACGGAACAACAATAACTTTTGAATAATTACATCGATGGCTAAATTGGACAGAAAATTAAGATAAATTACATGATTCGATAATTATTATTAATTATAACTTATATATTATAAGTTAAAATTTACATTTATTATTGACTATAAGAAAATACCTGTCAATAAGGGAGCCATGACTTTTTTGCTCTTTCTTTCGGCTACGTCATATTATGTGAGTTGTGGCATAAGTTATAATAATTTGATGAATAATTTATGTACTTACATCCTACTATATTATGTACCTACTAGTACTCTGTACAAAAATATGTACCTCTACCTACCCCCAAAAAAAAAATCAAACGACGCCAACACAGCAACGACCTGTGATCTCATAGTGAGGGAGATTCTTTTCCGCAATTCCTTTTTCCATCGAACGTAAAATTTACTTGCAATTATTAACAAAACTTTCAATATTATTATTTTAATCATTAATAAATTATTTAAAAATTCAATGTGTGGACACTGGAGACATATATTATAGTTTATTTAAGAGATATAAATATAGCCATATATATATATATAGATAGATATTCAAGCATAAGTGAAAATTAGTTCAGATTGGTGAGGGGGGGACATTAGCCTCAAATATTTACACACATCACAATGTAGTATTATTAAAAATTGATTGATATGTTTGAATTGGCGGTAATAATTTTAACTCCTGTGGACTAAGCTCCCTCAGGCCCCAGCGATTCGCGCTTATGTATTCAACGTATAGTAAATAATATCGTTTCGGTTTTGAATATTTATATTATATGCTATGTTCCGTTTAGAAGATAAAATTTCTTTCAGATGACCTCGAATTTTAATAAATTAAGTTTTTACAGAAATACTAATTTTGTAAAATGTTCACATTCTTAACTCTATTTGGTACGGAGGTACACAACATAACTTGCTTTTTTTAATAAATAGCAACCCATATTTTTGACACCGGATTTGGAAAAGTAATTTTGATGATCCTAAATCCATAGACTGTAATTGACCGAATTACAGTTGTTTCAAATTAAAAAATAGATTTTATTTTAAATTTGAAAAGCCTGTATCTTAGTTAAATTTGAGTTTTGGACCATGATTAATACGTCAAACAACTTTAGCCTAAAGAAAACTTAACTTAAACTCAACTTTAGCTAAAAAATGTAGCTCGTCAAAATTTCAAGTCCATATACCCCCCATATATTTTACTCAATATTCGAACACATTTTCATACCGAAATAATACATGTTGAGATGTTGTCGAAAATTTAAAATAACTATTAAAAAAATGTGTGTAACGATTTGAGATATTTTTAATATAGCTAGAATGACGTATTTTTAACATTGTATAATGTCTTAAAACCTAAAATTAACTCTTCTGTGACTCTTCAATTTTTAAATGTTCGAATATATTATCTAATTTTAGGGAGACTTCGGGAGACAAAATCAAAAATGTGGGAAAGTCGATCTAAAGTAGACTTTACGAAAAAATCATATCAGTTTTTAGAATCCTTATCGCATCACTAGATTCATCGGTACGTTGGAAATAAAAATGGTCTAAATTGCTATGTTACGTGTGTGAGACAGATAATCGCCACTTCCAATCCCCTTAATATTGTATTTAAATATATTTTATGTGAAAATTTCAAAACTTTAGGACCATTATTTACGGAATTAGGTACAACGAAAAAACTGTATTACATTTTAACAGAATTGTGCTTTTACCGTTTTTCCTTAATTTTTTGGTCTTTTTTTTCTTATGCGTTTATCGAAGAAATTAAAAAATGGTTTCTTCTAAAGTACCAACTAATGCAATTTTCTACCGGAAAATGGTGCTGCATGTAGTGATTAAACGAGTGATTAAAGCACCCCTACTTATAAAATTTTTGGGTACGAACAGGAAAAAAACACATTCGCTTAGAATCTAAAATACTACGTAAGATAATACGTAAGATAACACTTGCAGTATTATTATTTATTATACATTTTTTTATAGGAGGAAAAATGGTTAAGTACCTACTAACTACTGTAATGATTTATGTATAAGTATAATTACGATTTTGGCGAAATGGATTTCGGTGAAAAGAGATAATAGGCTAATTTTATAAATATTATTTTTGCTTTTCATTTTATTACAGCTTAAAAAATATAGTGATCAAAATTATAATGAATAAATTAAATTATAAATTTCATAAAATGTAAATATTCAATTCTGCAAAAATGTATTCCTAATAATAATATAATACAATAAAAACCCACTCCATGACCTATAATATGGATATGGATATTTCCGATATTGGATACTCATAGGACAAATTTCAAGAGGGATGACAAACTTCAGCCAAATTTTTAAATTAACCAATTTTTATTTTTTTTTGTTTGCTCCAATATTTTTATTATAATAATTTAATCTACTTCGTGCCTATACTTTTCCAAATAATTATAAAATTAAGGATTAAGGATTGTACTAAAAAGATATAAAAATATATAATTAACAATAAATTACCTATATTGAAGGTATTTCTAATAATGAAAAACTGTACGAAGTAGTACGATAATATGTACCTACCTAGGTATTTAAATCTATAATAAATTTTCCATAAACCTAAACAAAATTGTTTAGTTAGTTAACTAATTAATGATGTTTATGACTCATATAGCTTATATACAATTGTTTATACCTACTGTTAAGTGAAATCAAAATAACTATTCATTTTAAAAATGTAGTAGGTTAGTAGGTACCTATATATATTTACAATAATATAGTCGTAAGTACCTATGTTAGTACCGTTAATACTAAGTGTATTATAATATAGTTGTATAATTAATATTATATAATAAAAAAATAATCACTATATAACTTAAGAATTTTGACATATATTTGTTTAAGTAGAGAACTGCAGATTTGTTTACTATATATGTGTATAGGTACCTACTAGAGATCAGTCCGGTCCCGGGTCGGACCGGACCGGACCGGAAAAACCCGGACCGAAATACGGGTTTGGGCCGGGCCTAGAATTTTTTTTTTTATACCGGACCGGGCTGTGTTGGGTCGCAAAAGTAAATGGGCTGGGCCGGGCCGGGTCTAGAAATTTTATTTTAATATCGGGCCGGGCCAGGCCGGATCGCAAAACAAAATTGTCTGGGCCGGGCCGGGCTAGAAAATACCGGCCCGGACTGATCTCTAGTACCTACTACCTATACTTACTTTTGACGTTTTTTAAATTGCTTTTTAATAATTCATGGATAAAATGAAAGACAAGGGTAAACTCGCAGAAAGGGGAGTTCCGAACGGTGGTAGGGGGGGTATCGGAAAATCTTGCAAATTTGGTAGAAAAATTGACACAGTCGGCAAAATGTCACTCTTTTCTCATTTATAAAATCGTCATCGCTAGTTGATGACTTTTTTCTTTTGCTCAATAATTCAGTCTGGCAAAATTAGAAAAAAAGTTGATGATCTTGTTTTTTTTATTGCTTATTTCGAAAGAGTACTTCGGAATAGTCGGCAAATTATAAAAAAAAAACCCTCGAAATATGTCTTCAGAACGCCCCTGCTCACAGAGTGATTTCGCATTCACATATAATCGCTTCGACTAGCCAAAAAAAAAGACTCGAACCTTATACAACTTTAAGCTTATAGGGATACAAGTTACAACCATACAATATATTATTATATTCCATCTAATAACAATCTAATAACAATATACACGCATTATCGAAACCGTTTAACCTTCACACGTGTAAAATAAAAAAATTCGTTTACCTGTTGTACTGAATAGGTGGCCTTTTGCATAATACGTCGTCGTATAAATTGTTGTACCACAATAATAATAATAATAATAATGATAATCGGTTAATCAGAATTTCAATTTCACATTTTTCGATGTTTAGAGACGCGCAATAATCACACCGAGATTTGAACAAAAAAACAAAAATCGATAATTATTGCAAAAATAATTTTTCGAATTATTTTCACACACAACGAACAATTTTTATCATTAGTCCGCGATCGGTAACATCCGCGTGGGTGAGGACGTGAATCGGTACTGACTACTGAAATACAAAATAGGCTTGGTTTGGTTTACACAATAATAATAATAATAATAATAATAATAATGAAATGGACAAGAGGTGTGTGTGTGTGTGTGTGTGTCAGTGTGTATGATGTGCGCAATAGTATGGGCCGGCTCGCCGTGGCAGTCACGAGGGGTAACAAAGAGGAAACCAGATGGGGGCATTTCCATTTGGATCAGCGTGTGTATGTAGTGCGATGCAGGTAACAGAAATCACACATGTTTTCGAGAAAAAAAAATAAAATAGCGGGATACAACCTATAGAACACTCGAAAAACGACAAATTCGTGGTATTAAGGACATATAATTGAAATGAAAAATCACAATAATAATAATAATATGCATAACTAAATAGTGCGTATAGGCGGTCTTGCATTAGCTATGAGAGGTCACATATTATCACACAATCACAAATACGTAATGTTTTTGAAAAAAAAATAAATCCCATTTTTAATTGAAAAAATAAATATATAAATATCTGAAAAAAATAATAGGATTACAATATTACAATACAAGCATCAAGCTGTTCAACATGATAATGCTGAAAGCTAAACATCATAGAATAATATAAATATATTTACCGTTTCAATAATATTATAATCCATTTTCAAAATAAATCCTTTACGGCTGTGCCTATGGTAGGTTACCCACTTTAAAAAATAATTGCCTCGAAATCGTATTTTTCAAATTTAAATTATAGTAGGTAAACCTATAGTCAATATATTATATATATATGTATGTATATATATATATATATATATATATGAGATCATATAGTATTATATACACTTATTAATTATTATTAAATGTATTTTTTTCATTTATTTTAAAAAATATTTAGAAAACTAAATGATCACATTATGTATAAATATATACCCATTAATATTATGCAATAACTGAAACGCACACGCGTGTATTATTATCATTGTCAAAATATGTCAATAATACAGGTTAAGTTAGGTATAGGTACCTATTAAATTATTGTATTCCTATTGCATTCGTCTCGTATTATTATTGTCCCTATGTAAATAATTTTATAGATATAATTGTTTCATTTTTAATTAAACATCATATTGTCACGAAATTAGTGTAGGTACCTATTGGTTATTTTATTTATTCTTCGATGACTCGATCAAAAACAATCTATTGTTTGGTTTAGTTTGGCATGGAACAACCTCCCTCCCTCACTCTTGAAAGGAAAGTGTCGTTATTTCACGATATATTATTTATTTATTCTATTTTTAAACTTGCAAAACAAGCCATAGTTTAAATATAATATAATACAAACAAAATATATACTTATACCTATAATCTAGAAAAAATATAAAATGTATACTAGTTGCAGCCTCACATATAGGTTATAAATGACAAAGCTGCAAAAGAGACAAAATAACAAAATAGTAAGTGGACAATTATTTACAATTTTCTGAGAATTCTATATACAACGAATGGTGGAGTGAGAAGGATCGAGGGAAATGGAATATACTATGATTTTTAGTAGGATGGGGTATAGGAAGGAAAACGGAAAGAGATATCAGAAAGAAGATTAGATCTAATGCGTCTAATAAGGCACCATTAAGGAGGTTAGTATCGAGGTGATATCGAGAGTGGGAAAAAAACGAGCTACGAACAAGGAATAACCACTACGTCGAAAATGTTATATTTTAAAGACCCTATAGAGATATGAGGAAAACATTTTTTTTTAGACACGGTCCATCCTTAATTTTTTTTCTATGCACCAACCTCCGGTTACTATAACCCGCAACATATAGACATATATACTAGCAGATGTATACTCCATATATAGATAATGGTCTCGAGAAATTTTTTCAAAATCAAAATTTTACAACATAGTACACAATACACAACCATGGAGTATATAATATAGAATATAGTATATAGAATGGAATCAAAGACCTTATCGGTGGACCTCGATTGTTTCGAATGGTACAAGTAGGGTTATTTTTGCCATCTATATGTGTGGATTTAGTACAGTATAATAATAATATTTATAAATATTAGAAACATTCTTATTTACTTGAAACTCTTTTACCCCGGGTCGTATCGTGATTCAAGGTTGAATAGGTGGAGGTGTCGAAACATTTGAGAACCGTTCTTCTTACCGTGCCGATACCAATTATTACCAATTCATACTACCATTGAACAGGTACTAACACTACCTTAGTCCGGGGACACAACCATTTATAAATTGGCCATAGTATCAAGTTATCTCAACTTGTATATGGATATAAATGAAGTGTTTGGAAAGAACGTATATATTTTCATATTCTGTGAATGACACCAAACTGCTCGTTTTTTTTACATCAGATTGTAGGCATGAATGACGTTCATTATTCTTAGGAATTTAAATAATTTTCAGATCGATTTATAACTTAAATTAAAATATAGGTAATAATATTTTACCATAATAAACCCTATTAGATTTAAAATATAATTATATTTAATTAGAATTTGAATATATATAGGTACTGAGTTATAACCTTTCATTATCTGATCCAGTAACCAGCCCACAGTAAACAAAATAACTCGGGACTCAATTTATGAATTTATGTATATATGTACCTCTTTAAAAAAATACTCAACTTGCAATTTACAAATAGTACCTATATGATCATGATCTATTTTTGACTTTTTGGGGGCGTGACTTCAAAAATTAATAATCGAGAGTGTATCAAAATATTTTGCACGCACTATGTGTAGATATTATGTATATGTAATAAATAATAATAAATTACACTGTGGAAGAAATAATCTGCAGGCTAATATATTAATGAAAATTGAAATTGGAGTCGACTATTTCAACTGCACATGTGGCAGTGTTCTTACATTCCTTGTACAGAATAACTGACACTCCGTTGACATTAGTATAAAAGAGTGTGTACCATAGGACATAGTGGAATAAGGTTCGTGAATATATTTCAAAACACACATGTTTCGTATAACATCACTGCATCACAGTGGAGTCATTTCAATATTTTTTTTTTCTGATACGTATATTTTTATGCAGGTCACAACCCTGTCTGGAATTTTCAGTGCAGCAAAAATAAAATAACTCACTTATTTTTCAATGTAATAGTACCCAGTGGCACAGGCATGAATCATCATGTTTTAGATAGTGAAAAATTCATGATTTTTTAAATTTTTAAGTAGACTATTACTAATTACCTATTACACGGCCAACCAATTTAAAAAGCAGGCCAAATTACTATAATATATAATTTTAAATACGCAAATGTATACCTTGCATAGTCCAAATGACGACACTATGCTGCATTAGGATCAGGACACACATGACAACGTGTGGAATTATTATATGTGCAGTAATAGTTGTATATATACTATACAGGTACTATTATTCTGTGTTTGAACCGACAACGTCGGGAAAATCAAGTAAACACTAAACAGTACTACCCCGAAACTATACAAGTACTAGACGAAAATTCTATGTTATAGGTAGGTATAGAGAGAAAATACTAAATTTCAAATGAGAATATTTATTAAAATTATATTAATAAATAATAGTTATTATAAAATCTGGACACAACAACCAAAAACACTAATCGTAAGTATCTATGGTAAAGTTATCGTCAAAAAAGTATGCTATACCTACATAAAAATCATATTTTAATATTATATTTTAAGAAACTGCCGTGTTATAGCTACTTTTAATTTTTAAGCTTAGTGATATTCATTTCAAATAAAATTCGAAATAAAATTATTTTTTTCAATTAGGTACCTACACTGCCCCCTCCCCCCCCCCAAAAAAAAAGACCATAAATTCGTAAAATATTCTAATTCTATTACAAATATAAAAATATATAAAATATAATCTATAAAAATTATATTATTTGTGAATCGTGTTAGACAAATCATAAATAATTTGTTACATCTATTAATCTATTTTAAATGTCCGTATCGAATTATCAGTTTGCACTTGACACTGCAGATAACTTATTCATTTTATTCATTACCTATGTCATTATTTTAATTCTAAAACACATTAGAAAAACTCTAAAACATTAAAACTTGACGACAACATATTAAATAATAATATCCATATAGAAATAGGAATATTATTATAGAATTATTATTATTTATTTATTCAAATGACTATAACGCATTAGTTATGATGCGAGAACTGCAATAATAGGAACACTCATATATTATGCAAGAAATTGGTAGTTATATATGTATGTATATGTATATGTATGCCTGTGTATATGTGCATGTGTATATATATGTACGTGTGTAATGGATACATATATTATGCGTATATATACAGGCACAAGATGCAAATGCAAAAAGAGCGACCCTGCAGCTTCAAAGACAAATTAACATAGCATCGGAATCGTTTAAGAAATGGCGCATCAAAATAAATGAGGAGAAAACAGTGGTTGTCCTATTTAGTAAGAAAAAACACGGCAACGTTAATCCAGTCAACATTAACGGTAAAAACATTAAGGGTCGGTTTTTCTCAAATCTTGGTTTAACTCGAGTTAAGATTCATCAACTGAACCTAGTTTAACTTAAAGTGCCTTCACACTTTATCGTGTCGTCCATAATTTTAGACGTCGTGTTCAAAATCCAGCGATCTGATTAACTGATTAAATTTATAATCGATCGTGTTACCAAATGCTACCATAGAGTTGAAATATATTCAACTTTGCTATCGTGGGGTTACAATGGTATATTATTATCACTTTATGGTCCATATTGTTCAGATTATTAAAAAGTCCTTATCATAATATTATATACCGAGAACCCTTGTCACCCGGACGTTACTAGGTTACCCGGTCGTTACGACACGAGTGGACGGCACATTGAAAACGTGTGAAAGCACCTTTACTGTCGATATTACAATTACAGAGTTACCTAACCGTAGTTTAAGCTGTAATTTAATAAAATCATTTGTGATAATAGAATAGCTGGGTGATAACAGTGAACATATTGATAATTGTATGATTGTAGCATAATCAATGTCGGTTTCGTTTTTATTGTTCCTACATTAAATTAAACTTTAAAACCACTTTATTTAATTTATTCGCATAATAAAAAATGATGTCTGACGGTGAAAACTTGACGGATGATGAAGATTCTATAGAATTAGCATTAATCATGGGGTTTCCTCGAAAAAGAAAGACCTTTCTTGATCGAGCTAACCATTTTATAAAGTGGAGAGATGAACAATTCTTTAGTCGCTTTCGCCTATCTAAGAACACTGTATATTTCATTCTAAATCACATTAAAGAAAATATTTTGTCACCAACAAATAAATAGAGTATACAAATACCATAATTATGGGAATCTATGGGAGACACAATGTCGCTGTATAAATTCATACGAAACTAAAATTTAAAATTATCAAAAAATATTGATATCTCTGTTATCAACATTAATGAACAACCAATCAAATTGAAGATCATCTTTGAACTCGGTTTAACTCGCTGAAATCGGCGGATCACGTAAACCGTGGTTTAAACTAGGTTCAGTGAATTGTAATACACTGCACTTTTCGATTTGAACTATAGGTTTTAACTCTAAACCAGGTTTATACTACTATTGTAATACTGACCCTAAATGGCCAACAAAAGCTAAGTACCTCGGAGTGACTATAGGTAGTTGCTTAAAGTTCAACTCCCATATTAACACAATCATCAAAAAGGCTTCCAGAGTCAGAGGTATGCTCTACCCTATATTAAATAAAAAGAGCCCCATCCTTTTAATGGCCAAAATCCAACTATTTAAAATGTGTATGTATTACCTATAGGTAATAACTTACGCTGGTGCTTCGTGAGCTCCATACGTCACTAAAATGCAATGGAGGCCTTGAAGCTGTCCAGACCATCGGTTTAAGATCAATAATAGGCACACCAATCTATCTCTGCGATGATGATATACTACCTACTGAAACAATCTAAAGCTATACGTCTGGCAGATAGCATTCGGGCACAATGTTCTACCAAAATGAAAAATCCCAGTATTCGCACATACGTGAATTGGGTCGAATAAACTCACTAATCACGCAAATAAATAGTAAAATTAAACGTAAACCTGTATAATGGACCCGACAATAAAATAAAATAAACCAAAAATATCCAACACTAGCAAAGGCACCAGCCTGGCATAGACATAGGCCAAAGGCCGTCCATACACACAAACGCAAACACAATGGACTCGATAAATCTTGATCGGTCTGTTTCTAGTACCTATTTAACAAATCCTCGCAATTATAAATTCCTATAGTAGTGAAGTCCATATACCTTGCGCATTAGTGTAGGATATATAAGGAAGAAGAGCACTCGTATTCATCAGACGACCCCGGAGACGATCCACGTGACGATCGAGGGACGCATTTCAGTTCATTAGTAGGTAGTATTGACCAGTACGTTATTTAATATCGTGAACGTGATATACGTAGAGTATATATTATATATTATACTTTATACACACTTTTGTACTATTAAAAATATTTGTAATCTAATTATTTCATGTTTTACTGTAAATTTTATAAACGTTTTAACTAATAAAAATACACTTATATACTAGATATCCGAAAATTGTCAACAATACCTTCAACATCCTGGTAATCTCACAGTTCTAATTATTTCTAAATTCAACTAGAAATTAGAACTTCAGAATCTTCCACTGCTTGACGTTGGGCACGTTTCAATAAAATAATACCATATATGAGTATACTTACTCGTATAAATAAGAATATAATAAATCGGTACCTTCTTATACATAGGTATTATATTATTTTATTAATTTGATACCTATTTTTATAAACGTCATATTATTATCATGGACTACTATAAAAAAATAATATTAGGTATATTTATACATTATACATATTATATGAACCGTTATATTATACTGTGACGATACATAGGATAAAATAATATAATCAATTATAATTTAATAAAGTATATGTAACTACCTATATATAATGTAATAATATATTTTAATGACTTCGGTACCTACTGGACTGATGACTATCGATAAAATAATAGATTAAATAGTAAGCAACGAATATATATATATATATATATATATATATATATACAAATAATAAA
This sequence comes from Pemphigus obesinymphae, assembly GCA_025469235.1. Classification (NCBI taxonomy): domain Eukaryota; kingdom Metazoa; phylum Arthropoda; class Insecta; order Hemiptera; family Aphididae; genus Pemphigus; species Pemphigus obesinymphae. Next base: position 21,680 of record JAIPRL010007324.1, read on the forward strand.
AAAAAAACCATTTAAAAAAAGCACAAGACTAAGAAGTGCTGCTCCATTTTGTGTTATTTTCATGTATCAAAACATAATAAAAAAACCATATAATTTATAGGTATACTATAGTATACATTAAAGGAATCTATAGGACTTTCGTAAAAAATTTCAGAAATGGTCGTTTCATCCTAAAAATATTATTGGCCATTTTTCTCCAACATTCCTCAAAAAAAAAAAAAATAATAATAATAATAATAATAAAAATATCTCTTGACTTGCTGTAAAACACCATGTCGAATAAATAATATTGCAAATGATATATATTACGTTTTAAGTGTATTTAGTTGTATGTTATATTATAGATAGTATATAGGTACCTACTATATATATTATAATTATTTAGGCGATAGGTATATCTTATTGTTTTAGTATAATATTATATCGTATAGGTATGCCAGACTAAAATTGTATTAATATGCACAATTTAACAAATAAGTCGATACCTAAACAAAACTTGTAATTTTTCACATAAAAAATATTTCATTTTTATACATGTGCCAATTGTGCCGTGCCTATTATAATAATAATACCTAATATTATGCTGAAATAACAAAATATTTATATAATATACTTTGTATTATTTTAATGACGATTTCTTAGTAAAAATAATTATAAAAAAATAATCTTCGAATATCATTACCTATACATATGAACCTATATACATACTGACATATCAATAACAATGAAAACATTTATTATATATATTCATATAGGTATACTTAGTAGGTACTTACTATACTTACTTACTTACTTACTCATTATATTTACAACATAACATGTATATTTATACGATATATAAGTATAATAAGTACCTACCTATACCTATAATACCAAGTGCATATATATTTAAAACGAAAATTTCAATGAAGAAGCCGTTGGAGGGGGGGGTAATGCCGTTAAGTAAAAGAGCTATTTGATTTTTCTTACGAAATTGATGATTTTGCCATTTATTTCATTCTAATTATATAAAATACTGTAACGAAATACAAAAAAATACAGATAAATCCAAATATTATTATTGAACGTTGAGATCTAGAAAATTATATAACTAATTGGAAATACTGCAGAAATCAACATACTATATTATATATAATACCTACTCAGTATTCAGAGTTGTGGCTGTATCGTAAATTTAATTGTATCTTGTATCATGATACATATTCTGAAAGTACCTACCTGTTTTGTATCTAAATACATTTTTTTCCAGTAGCATATGTATCTTTATATATGAAAAGATACAAGATATAATGCTCAAAAATGACTAATTACCTACATTTTAAAGTTTTCTTCTTATCTTGATATTTATTGTTGATTGTTAATATTGATGTCAACTTGCGATTTATCTATTCTAGATTTTCATGCTTGAATTTCAATATTAACTATTAAAGTAGGGATCCAATGCGTCTCGTATTTGAATCAAGTAACCGGCCGATGACCCAACAATGTATAATGTAGTAGGTACCTATCAATGTATAATAGCTACTCATATTTTATAAATGTCAAAATGTATCATTATCTTTATTTAGTTTTTAATCAATAATTAAATAAAAATATAAGAATATCTTTAATTGTGAATTTAAAAATGTTAAGTATTGCCTATGTTTTTATAATTTTATAAGAAAAGTCTTTCTAAAATGATTATAATTTCTGAACAAAATAAGGGATATACCCCCATTGGTCACATGGTTTCACACTATGTGTTTTATGGTTTCGAATTTTGGATAGAATGAATGTAGTGGGACTTTTTGGGTTAGGGATTTTCTGATACCAAATTTCATCTAGTTAGTACCTACTTTAAATATGTAATTTTTCCATTTCCTATGTAATTTTCTTACTATTAAAGGAAAAGTTGGATGGGAAAAATTGTAAAGTTATACAAAAACACAAATCAATTTTGGATTGACGGTTGACCAGCTTCAATCTATAAGGTAAATCTACCTAATTTCGCCTTTCTTTTTTCCTTTGGTTAGTTCTAGCGAACCAATTAGAATTTTTGAGATTTATAAACTTTTTTGGATAGTTACAACTCTCTATTTTAAGCCTCTGTTGTTTATTATCTTAAGTCTTGCAATGCAAATTAACAAAAAAAAAAAAAAAGAGAAAAGTAAAAAAAGTTATTTTGTAAGTAGTATGAAAAGGGGTGTTCTAACCCAAGGTGGATCCTCCTCCTCCTCTTTGGGCGCCGCCGCCGCCGCCGCCCAAAGAGGAGGAGGAGGATCCACCTTGGGTTAG
>JAIPRL010007325.1:0-23942 GCA_025469235.1 Pemphigus obesinymphae
GAGTATATCAGAGGTAGTATAGGGGTAGCTTCGATAGTAGACAAAATGAGAGAGAATAGATTAAGATGGCTCGGGCATGTATTAAGGAGGGAAGAGACTGAGTGAGTAAGATTAGTAAGGGAAATGCATGTTGTTGGTAAAAGGGGGAGTGGAAGACCGAAAAAGGGATGGGGGGATGTAATGGTGAGTGATATAAGGAAGGTGGGAGTAAGTAAGTGAAGAAGATGCGGGAGATAGAGTTAATTAGAAGTGTAGGACCAGGGTGGCCAACCCCAAATAGTTGGGAGAGATGGCGAAGGAGAAGAAGAAGAAGAAGACCTAGCTAAGTCTATATGTTATTTATGAAAAAAAAATTTAAAGGATAATAAAAATAAAAATTTATATAAACAATTTAGAATATTTATTTTTATTTTTATTCGTCGTTTTTTATTTTAAATTACACTTTATTATTTCAAAATAACTCGATTTTTCAAATAAATTCTTCCTAAAGATAAATTCAGATGTGACTAACTATAAAATATATTTGAGACTTGAAGAGAAAGAATAACTCGAAACATTATAACACCATTGCAGTATATTTTATAGAATTTTAAATCGTTAAGAGTTAAAAGTTTTGGATATTTAACTTAAAACTTATATACTTTTAACTTAAAGCTTTTAAGAAAGTGCCATACTGGTAGACGCTTTTTATAGTGTTAAAATTTGAAATTTTTAAAACAAAAAGAAAAACATATATTTTATTAAAATACATTTAAAAGCCATAGTTTATAAACCGTAAACCAAAATATGAATAATTTCTACGAAATACGCGGATGATGATATAAAAGTAAATATCATTAAAATCATTATCAGCTACATCCAAGGCTTTAAATAAGTCGTAAAAGTATTAATGTCGAAAGTTAAGAATTAAACGTTTATATATATCGTTCAAAATTATTCGGGTTATGATTAAATATGGTTGAAATCGTGATAATATTATGATATTAATAGTTATGACGTTATATTCCAAAACTTTATAATACTGATGTTAATATAGGTTTTATGTGATTTGAGTTATTTTATTCTAAATTTGGTCAATTATGGTTTAAAGTCTTGTTTTAAGTTAATTTAACTAGAAATGTAATATAATTATTAAATTTATATTAACATTAAATATATATATATATAATAGGTATATATTTTCCGGTTTGAATTATTCAAATTTAATAAAATACTATAAAAAATTATATTTATTTAGTTACTACAATACAAAATACATGAGGTTCAGGTTTTATCTCGAAGAAGCGTATTTCTTGATTTTTGATTAAATTATCTACATATTTTTTGGACAGTTTTTCTTGGATAAATATCAATACATTAAAGTATTTAGTAATTTTAAATTTGTATTTAACCCTTAAGCAGTCGCGTGCTTTTTTTAACGTTCATATTCGCGTCGGGGTCTATCAGAACCCCTTTCTAAGAATGTGTAAAGTATTTATAAAAAGTAATTTATTTTTAAATTTAAAGACAAAATTGGTTATCATATGATATGCAAATAATGGTACACGTTTAATAATAAATTAATAATATACAAAATAAATCCAATAATGTTTGTTTTATTATTAAATAAATTACAAAAAAAAAAAAAAAAAAAAAATAGAAAATTTAAAAATTTGATTTAAAATGTTTTATTTCTTAACAAAAATTACAACTACAAAATCTTATATTTAAAACAATATATAAAGGTTATTAATATTAAAAATAAAATATAAAAAAATGAATTAAAAATAATTAAAATATTTTATACAATTATAAATCATATATATAAAATATATATATAAATGGTATATTTTTGTATAAGATTTTTGTTTATGAGTCCATCGGATAGCTCATAATTTAATTTATATTTAAGAATTTAAAAAAAAAATGTATTACGATAATAAACAGATTATTTAGAATTACATTTTGTATATTTGGTAATTTATCATAGAAGTTCGTAAAATAATTCATATAGTTTGTATATTATGATACAAATATTTTTTAAAACGTACAGAATTACGTCCCAGATTTTATATTTTTTTAATAAATATTTATCTTCACGATTTTTTAAATTTAGGACTATCAATATTATTATTATATTATCTTAAACTATACAATTTTCAATTTAACATTATATTTTTTTATAAATACATTTTATTTTGTTATGATAGTGATACTGACAGTTCTAAATCTGAAAAATTAAAGGGAAATCTTGATTGGAAAAAAAAAATCAATTTTTAGACGCATTAAATGTAAGTAGGTTTTATTTAAAATAATACTTAACTCAAAATTATTACGTGACGTAGTAACTATAGTATTTAAATTATACTCGGACCTCAATGTATATCGGAAACTAAGAACAATAATATAACATTAATAATAGTATTAGGTAAAATCTTAAAGTAGTTACATATTATATTGTTTATGAGCTACTGACTTAACTGTTTGGTTTATTCATTGTGATAAGGAAGCGACATTATATAATAATTTACTATAATATTATTGTCTAGACCCAGCCGAGTTTATCATGCGAAATAGAAATGATGCGCCGAGAAATTTCGCAAGTTTGCCTATGTGGTTAATCAAAAACGAATGCCTAAAGGGCTGAAATTTCGGGGATTCGTTATCAAGTTCGAACCGCAAAGTAAATGTAAATACGGTCGTATAATTTTCGCATAATATCGAATTCAGATTATTTTATTTTAATTTATACAATTCGATATATAGATATATAGATTTCAGAGCCGAGATTATATGTTTATTCATTTGCGGCCATCGGCCACGGATAAACGCAACGTGCACGAATTAAGAGCTAGGACGAAATTTCAAAAAGAAACGTCCTGTTCGACAAACGTGTGCCAAGAGGTTCTAATTCACATTTATTTTTTAAAATACACTTTATTATGTACATCAACGAATGGAGGCTCGTTTTTGTATCTAAAATTGAGTCCTATTTAGTGCATACAACATGCGAATGAGTTTAGAGGCAAAATAAGTTATTTTTGACGAGAATTCGGTGACCGATAAAACTGATTGTACCTAACCTAACCTAACCTAACCTAACCTATTTGCTGTGTATAGAACTATCGAATCTATATATAATCTATAGAAATATCGAGAATATTGTACCTTGTTGGTACGAGAAAGAATCGCGAATATTGATGACGTTTTGCCGTGACTATTTCGGTATGGCCGTTATCAAGTGTTTCTGTGCCTAGCTTATCATTTTGCGGAAACAATAATTACAGTATCTATATAACAGGCCACGTCATTTTTATCATTGAAAATTTTACTAGGTACAATAATTTACTTCAAATATATAGTAAAAGTGGTTAGGTACATATCGTATCTTGGAGAAATTTCACAATAATAAAACACATATTAAACCACTATTAGATATTGATTCTTATCATAGAGATAAAATATAATATATCAATGAATTCGTTTCGTACACAATAATAAAAAATACAAATTTATATCTGGACCGAAATCGTATTATGTTTCAAAATTTGTTCACTTTGAGTGACTATAAACTATTAAGCCAGTAAAATATCAGGTACCTACACGGTACACCTGCGCTACGGTTATTTATGCTACGGAGTGGTGCAACGAAACCCGAAAACATGATAACGAAAACGTTGAAATGATATCAGCGTATTAACGTTATAAATGTGTTATGTTATATCCTATGGTCGAAAACAATACGAAAGCGTATTGTTTTTGCGATTTAGGTGTATAACAATTTATAGGATACGCTCAAGTGTACTTATTAATACAATATAATATTTATTTACTACACTTCATACACAAAGTACGAAAACAGAGTGCGGAGTTATGATTAATATTAAGTGAAAATCTAAATATTACTCAATATCGTCTGGCGCAATTGATGAATAAAAATTTTATTTTTTTCCTTACCTGCGATTTACCGCAGCTCAATCGATAATATATACCCATAATATTTATAAAATATTTATTAAAGAAGTAACAAAAACAAATATAATAATAATTAAATTCTTGTTAATATAATGTATAATACACATTTACGACTTTATAATAATTGAACAATATAAGTAGGTAGGCATATTATACATCATACAATATAAGTACGGTTTAAAAAATATAAAATAAACGAAATGCCGTAAAATAATATTATTCAAGACTATATTTTAACGAACTATTATATGCGATTCACTTTCAATAATCGATAAAATTTAAAACGTCATGGCAAAATGACCGTGCTTAAAACTTCACTTGAAAAGCAAAAATAAAAAATAAAATAAAATAAATAAATAAATAATTAAAAATTATTCGTACATTTTTTTTTATACAAATTAGTATAAATCAATCATTCGCAACAATAAATTAAATACTCTTTTTATGCAAAGTGCAAGGATTTATGCGGTCGCATTCTCCGCACAACCCTTGCGCCCACACTACTTTTAGATATATAATATAACAATTTTAAATTCATAGTTATTTTTATATCAAAAATTTTTGAATAACGGGTCTTTCAATGTTTGTATTAAATTTGAAAAAAAATATAACTTAATAAAATCGATTAAAGATTCAATATATCATGTTTTTTAGTATTTCTATCTAAATAATGGAATATAAATATGGTTGGTTTGACAGTACCAAATTTAAATAATTATTTTCCGTGTTGGGCTAAGTCATTAACTTAGAAATTACATAAAGGCTGGATTTCGTGTCTACCCAGTAGAGAAAATATATTAAGGTGATAGGTACTGTATACGTGATAAAAATATTAGTGTGAATAAAAAAATATATAGATATCTTAACAGATTGAAGTATTTTTAATTTTTTATTGCTAGTTAATAATGTTCAAGTTTTAACCAAGTTAGAATAATTGTTTTTCATATTTTAAATTTATTACTACGTAGGTAACTATTTTAATTACGTTTGTTCTACCGCGAGCCTACAGTAAAACTATTTAATGCCTGGTGAAATTCAACAAATGTATGTGTACCTATAATGTAAATATATTTATGAAATTAATGGCAATAAAATTCAACGTAAAAAATCTAAAACTGCTGTAAAATTATACTGAATATCTTTTTAAATTTAAAACGTAAGATATAGATAGAACCCTTGTGGATTATTATACAATTTTAGATTCTTAGCGGAGCGAAGGAACTATAGTGGGTATTCTAACAATGATGTTTATATTTTATTATTCATTTTCCTGTGAGTACGTTTTCGAACAGAATACATTTTTAATGATAACCAAAATTCATTGTTATTCTGTTCCATAATAGTTATAACTAACTGTATTATTTTTATATCAAAGTAATGGTGAATAACTCAGTAAAAAATTCGATGAAGGATAAGGACAAATAATATCCTTATAGTGTCCTTACATATGTTAAATATACGACAAAATATTGAATTTTCGATCGAATACACATTTTATCGAGTCGCCTGCAACATGTTCTTCTAAAAAATTTTCTTATTTCTTTAAAACTCTTTTTAAAAATACTATAATACCGCATTGATTGTTTTTTTTTTTTTTTTTTTTTCCTTTTTTACTATAATTAATCAAAGTTATTGTTTTCTACTCAAAATAAAGCGATAATTCCCCTCTACCTATACACCAACGATTTTTTTTATGAAAACGTAAGCACATAATGAAAACACGTGCCCCCATTGTTTTTGTGATATATTTTATTAACATAATATAAAATATAATATAATACATACCCGATAAACTTTTGTATAAAGCCAAAGTTATTCCAATTAAAGTTATCTTTACGTAATAAGTTTTCTTACTTTCCAAATGACTTGCGTATTATATAATACGCGACTCGTAAGCTTTTGATCTGAGTATAATATATATATATATATATATTATATACATAAAGTAATGTAACAAATAAAAAAAAATCTGAAAAGAACGCGTAGGTACTTATAAAAACTATATTTTAACGTCTTATTATATCTAAAAACTTTGTTTGTTCAATTATTCTACAAACAAATTGAAACATATTATATATATACTACAATTAATCTTGTAGATATTGGGTATCTATATCCGACTATAATAATATGACGTATATGAATGCATTCCGTTTAAGAAATATTTAAATTAATTAATACACTATATATGTAAATAATGATTATTATTAAACTGTAATATTTTCAAGTCGATGATACTTAACAAATTGTGTTTATACATAAATATTATGACAGTGATTGTAACAGGTTATTTAAATAGAAGATGGTCGTATAGTGTTCTAAAATGTACTTAAAAAAATTTATCAAATCACTTTATAATTATTAAAAATAATAATTAATATACGTAAGAAGCCAGATCGTAGTCCAGCGGATTAACCAATCTTGTGTTGAGTCAAAATTGAACTGTTCGTTTTTATGTATAGCTCGATTTCGCGTGTATCACAAAATTCTTTTATCCTTGTTTTGAAACGTTATCCTTCAATGAGTCACATTTTTATTAATTATTTGATCTTCCAGTACTTTTAGCTTAGTTTTTGGAAATTCAGTCAATTATAGGGAAATTAACGAATTTACCGGAGACAATAATTGTCGTGAATCAAATGGTTGAATAATTTTGAAAGTGAAACATTGAATAAATTACTACCATAATGAGAGTGCAGTTGTGCCTAGAGTAAAAATATCAATAATTACAATATTAATTTTCCATTTCATCAACTTTTATGAAGAATGAATTTTACCACAAGAGTAAATTGGCCACTCAAGCACCTTTTTTTATAGGTGTTTATCATTTGTTTTTCCGATTTTTAGAAATAAAATGTAATTTGTTCGTGTGGTAACCAGAATCACCGAGAAATGGAAAAAACAGCAAAATGTATATTTTCTAAGCCAATCAATAAGCCTCGCGGTTAAGTTATTTTCTATACATTCAAAATTAAGGAGTAACAGAGGATAATTTTGACAACACGAAAAAATAGTAAAATAGGACACCAATTAATGGAGAATAAGCCCCTTAATGGAAAATTTCCATAATCATTTGAAGAATACAGAAGTGATTTCAAAGGAAAATGAATAGCCTTAAAATTGTGTCTATGTTTTAAATGGGACGAGCTAATATCCTTTATACCCCTTTGATTGCAAGTATTGATAACTTACAACCAAGTCAAAGAAACCGTGTTTGAAAAAATGGTTATAACCACGGTGTTTACACACTCGTCTGGTAACCGATATCGTAAATTTAGAAAACTAGAAAAATAATGCTGTGAACAAAAAAAGCAGGTCAAATTGTATTGCGAATTAAATATATTTTTTTTCTTTGGTATAAACTTTTTACACTTATAACATACCTTAAACACACCACTGTTGGACGGTGAAAGCCCATATTCATAAACCTTAATATTATAAGTAATATCAGTATCTACATTAAAAAAAAAAAAAAAAAAAAAAACTGGTACTATAACCGGAACCGAACACCAGAAATAAATGTGTAGGTGCCTTAAAACCGGCGAGCAAAAATTAAAAATCCGTTCGAAACCCCGCAAAATAAAGCCATTAAAATCGATACCGGTTTCCAAGCTCTCGTCGAGGAAATTCGAACGGAAATTTTCGATGAACTTCATATCGACATATCTTCTTCGTCGATATTTCATTTAAAATAATGAAACACCGGAAACACTCTGTATACAGTAGCTTATAATTATTTACGTACCTATATAGTTAAATCAATACAAATGTTTTTATCACGTTTCGCGTTATACAATTAAACTCGTTTCGTGTTCGGAGTCTTTATTTGAAGTGCCGATTTCGAAGACATTTCAATGTGTATATACACTCGATCGATAATGAAATATACCTACGTCATAGATACCGTCATGATGTAATACGGTGAAAAAATATTATATTATATAAATAATTTCATATTACAAACACCTATGGTAAATAAAGGCAGTAACGTCGTTTATACGATTAGTGTTCACTGTTTATGTTCGGACGGGCTTTCAGAAATATAGGTAATGGGCATGGTTGAAATATACCAGGTTATTGCAGTTGTCAATGCTGGCCATTAACCAGTTAACATGTTACAAGTTAAGTTAGTTTTAACTTTTTTGTATTTGATTTTTAGTAACTCGACTTATTTTTGGTTATATTAACTTTAACTTTAACTGCATTATTTTTAATTAAAACTCATATTCAAGTTGATTTTGAAAGAATTATCGATACATTTTGATTTCATATTGAGTCTATTGTCAAAATGGTTGAATAAAAATAAAGTTGTTTTTGTCGTTTCTGTTATAGGTACTTATTATATTATAAAAATTATTTATTTCCCGAAAATATAAATACAACAAGGATACCTATACATCATATAATAATCTCTCCATATTATATTATACTATTTAGCATATTTGATCTCCCATCAATGAGTAATATTTACTAATTTGCAATGAACAATTTACACTTGTTATCATTTTGAAGATAAATTAATATATAATAGATTAATTAAACATTTTTATGAATAAATTTGTGGTTAATTGTAATTATTATTATTATTGTAAATACATTGTAGAATTTTCAATAATATTATATAAATGATTTTTAAAAACTTTAAAATGCTTACAGTTAAAAAATAACAGTATTTCCAAAAAAATAATAGATACTTACTAAATTATGCCTATATATTTGAAATGTTATATTGACTCATATAAAAAAAACCAAGTTACTTTTTAAACTGAACATAACTTTTAACTTAACTGAATCGTTAAGAAAAAGAATAACCATTAACTTTAAAATTTTACTATTTTTTCCTATTAACTTAATTTAACTGAGTTAAAAAAAATCATTAACTTGCCCAGCATTGGCAGTTGTATCCCCCCCTCCATTCTATAGTATTATCACTTGAAGAAATTAAAATGGCAGCGTAAGGGGTCGATGTTTTGATTGGCCGATAAAATATAAAGTAATATATGTATTATAAAGTATTAATTACTAATAATAATAATAATTGTAAAATAATACTTTATTGTAACATTATATGTTTAACGAATAAATCGAATATTTTGTTCGTTGAAACTGTATGTTATATTTATTTAAATTGATTTTCTATATATAACCGATGACCATTCTGTGGTAATGATAAGCAATATTACCCTTACGCTGCCATTTTATTTTTATGATAACAACGGAGGCTATTTGCAATCAACTAGTATATTTCAACCATGAATACAGGTATCCACCATAGTAGGTAGGTACAACATAAACCGTGCGAAATTATGATTTATCGTGCACTAAACGTCACAATAACGACTTTAATACGCCGACGACGATAAAAAAAAAAATATATATTAATAACAATAAAGGTTAGCTGGTATAGGTGATAGGAGGGTCACGAAGACACGCATTAATTATTATCACGTTTAATATTTACGAGGACACAAAAACAACGCCCTGAGTGCATTTTTTAAAAAGATTGTTCACTGGGCGCGATGAATACCTCTATATCTAACATTTCGAATAATTTATAAGTACATTTTTACTAGCCGACATGGCGTCATACCGTGAAAGTTTTACGTCAATTTCTTGAAATCAAAGTTAAAAACCGATAAACGTGTAAACTCCATTTTTGAGAGCCAATATCGGAGCCGATTCCGAGTTTTATTTTTAAACCCAATTATGGGTGCACGTCACCGGTAACCGCCGCGGTGATCGTTTTATGAAATTACCGGTAATTTTAACAGAAGTCACTACTTTTGTTACGACGGGCGACAAATAAATGAATACAATTTGTCCGTATCCGAAATACAAATAAAAAAAAAAAAGAAATTTTTTTTTTTATAGTCGTCTAAAACTGTTTTTAAAATGTATATGAATCTACAAGCCTCTTTTGATGAATATAATATTTTTTAGCAAAACGAATTTTTATATTGTCATTGTTGCTAATAAACATCAAGGAAATAATTTAATTGCGAAAAAATTTCAAGACGGACGCTTTCGAAACCAAGCCATTTATCTACAGACGAATGTGTACCCAGTCGGAATATCAAGTAGGCATAAACGCGACGACGGAATAATGTTGCGAGAATGTCGGGTCCAAGACGAATATATATATATCACTTGGGGGCCGATGTCGTTTTAAAATTTTGAACATGATTTCGGCGCAATTTGTATTTAAATTCATAACGATAAAAATAATCCAGTCCTGTAAGCTGATTCAAACACATTTATCTTTTATTGTTCTAAATTTTTTTTTTTTTTTTTTTTTTACTTTCAAAACAAATTACACTACATAATGTATGGATCGCTGATTTCGGAAAGGGGACATGTCCAATTTTTGGCGAAATGAGTTAGTTATGCCATTTTGTTCCTGACATCTACAGACATGTTCAGTGTTAAAAGAAGACACGTTCTGCAGTCGCATATAGGAAAAAAAAAAATCATCAAGATTCAATAATAGTTAAAAGCAGAAAGGAGTCTCGTCTTGGACATGTCTAGTTTTTGCTCTCATTATGTATATATACACGTATACCTATTGATTATGTATACTTCTCAATTTTGAGAAAATATTTAATTATAAATATATAAATTATATTAAAAATACTTGAATTTTGTGTTTAGGTACTCGGCTGATAATGAACTTTTCATAGCTTTTATGATCATTGATATGCTTATTACTTTACTATATGCTTCTGTATATATCAAACTACCCCATCATTCCTGAAAATTTAAGTCGAGTGCAGTAAGGAGACATATCCAGGAAATAAAAATGGCTGCTGCGGACGTACAAAAATAGAAAATTTTTATCCAAACACGATGTTTATCCGTAGAAAGTTATTATTAGAAAATTTGTATACATTTTTCAGCATATTGGGTGTACCTATATGAATTCATGGTAAACAGTTTTTTGTGTCTCCGGTAAAATTTGGTTTTCTGGACATGTCCTCTTTCTGAACTCAGCGATTCATATATTCTGAGCCGGACCGTTAGAGCTTTACGTGCGATTGTTATCTTTCCGAACATAATATTATAATATATATACGATATATTATTTATATGAAATTTCGAATAAATAATCAAAAAAATTATTAATTAAAATTTTTAAAACGAATAAACATACGGGGCAGCTTTCACCCGCCTATTTTTGTTATTATATAATGTAGGGTATTATTTATCTTTTGCTAAAATCATTGCGAGTTATGATAAAATTTAACAAGAACCGTTAACATATATGTTCAAATATCTTTGTTTTGTCGTTATTTGCACGTGTTTTGTGAACTTCAAACGCCTGTAATACTCCATTAAAAATCTTACGACAATATTCCGTAATATAATATTATGACTATAGCGAATTAACTATTAACGAATTTCCTATATTGGAAATCGTGTGTGCTCCGGCAACCATAACGTTTCTTATGTATTTTTTTATTTTTCTTTTATCATTTATACTTGGAATTTATGTATATTTAGAATAATTCAATGTTTATATTAATCAGCTTGTGCTCTTACACCCATTATTGTATTACTAAGGTACGCGACATTGTCATTTATTAGTTGAAATAATTAGAAATGTAAACATTTTTAGTTATTTTACGGAGGTTTTAAAAAATCCTGTCTAAATTAGAATTAGCTATTTTAAAAAGTTAGAAACGGTTTATAGCCGGTAATCGACAAGTAAGAAATGGTTTTTTAAACCGACAGAAGTGGTTATTCCAAAAATCAGGAAGCAGTTTTAAACGGAGAAGAAATCAAACACTGTTCAATTGGTAACCGTTTTATTTTTAAATTTTCATACACCGTTTTCTAACCGTTTATTATAGTCAATGTGATTAACAAACCATTTTGGATACCTGTTACTAATAAAAATTTTCGGTTAAATAAGACGGATATTTTTTTTTAAACGCTTTGTGTTTAAAATACAACAAATAATAAATATTTATAGGTAGAGGTAGGTATTTAACCTAAACATTTTAGATAACCATGAATGATTCTAAAATATATTTAAATTGAAATTGAAATCAACATTTTATTTTTGAAATCATATTGTGAAAATATAAACAACTTACAATGTGTATAAAAAAAGAAATGTTATTTTAAGGAAAATGTTTTTTATGAAAATTTTTTCTAAAAATCAAAATTTCACTTATGAATGATATTACAAATCTTTGTCTTTCATTTTAAAATGTAAATCTTGATACCTAGTTTAGGAATATGTTTTTTTCATACTTGTATATTGAGTCCATTCAGGTAAACCAAAGTTCGTATTACAATATTTTTCACACATTTTGTTTTTGTGTTTCAAAATGTACTATTAAAATTATTATTGTTTGCATATATTTATGCAAAAATATATAATTCCTAATGCGTAATTGAAATTGTTGGATAACAGCGATGTCAGTAGTCAGTATAATGAATATTCTCATGAAGTTACAAGACATATGAAAATGACACGAACAAAGATATTTTCAATGATTCCCGATAAATTTATAAATTTTATATTAATACGTCACAATGAATTTTGATCATTATGGTGTCTATATTGTAAACAATGATCGTATACTACCTACCCATATAACGATAAAAATGAATTCTTTCGTCCAGATTGTTTAATTATCGTTCAATGATAATATAATAATGATCGTTAAATTTAACGAAAGCTTCGCGCTCATTTGTTTTCGAAACATTTCTTATAAATATAATAATAATATACAGGTTTACAGAATTAAAAATTAATTAAAAAAAGTCTGCAATGATCCAAAATCACCTAAATGATATTTAAACGCGTTTTTTTTTTCTTTTTTATAATAATATGTTCTTTAAATTTTAATCATTAAAACATTGATACTTGGTATATTTTTCACTAAATAGCCATTAATTGTATAGTATATAGTTTTAAGTCGTATTGCAATTATAAATGGTAAAATTGCAATTCGTTAACATAATACTAGGTTATTGCATATATGCATAAGTGACGGCTTGATGTTTTGCCTGTACTGTGGTTTCGTGGTGATAATAATATATTTTTGCGGAGTCCAAAAACCAATTTTTAAATTTTATGGAATAAATTTACTTTTATATAATATATTCAATTTTATCGAGAGCCTCCCCGAAAAACACGTGACATTGATAATACATTTTTCCGATGGGGAGTTCTAAAAACACAGGCACCCGTTACATTTTTTAAAACCTGGCACCTATATGCCGATTGTACCTACTTTGATATTATTATGTAAAAAAAAAAAAAAAAACGTTTTTGTAAAATTACTACTATACAATATATGGTACTATTTTGGGGTTGAATTTTTCTTCGTGTTTATATATATTATATTTATACTAAATTCCCGGAGAGTTTAAGAGTGCGCAGAAACCAATTTTCGTTTTACCTCACCGCAACATCGTCTATCGGCTACTCGCCACCCAAAATATCACGTGCCGGCTGCACTGATCGGTAGGTTATAATAGTATGTCATTTTGTCGCGGAGTGGGACTGAAGAGACTATTCGTTATTACCACATTGGTTGCTTGTGGTTGTGTTCACGGTTACAAGCATTTATTGATAAATGATCACGGACGTGCTCAATATTTAGTGTATTTAGCTCTTATTTTTATACGGTCATTTTTATTCCCGACTTCGTGAGACATTCGGATGTCCAAGTATTTATAAATTATCATATTTGTTAATTGATCTCTGTGATTATCCAATATCGATAGGTTTTCGTCACAACCATCTACTTCAAACTTGATGTCAAACCTAAAGAAATTTAGTTTTATTTCATTTCATAACATTTCGGAATGTTGTTTATAATCATTAAATATTTTTCGAAAGTCACAACCTCTACAAACTCTTTCTGCTTCTATACATATTTTGCTCACTGTTTTACTAGGTTTCGATAAGCGTCCACGATTTTTTTGATCGAGCGGTTTTGAGTGGTAAGTTATTTCATTTTGTTGAGTAAAGAGTATTTTTATACGATTTTGACATTCAACTTTTTTAGCGACTGATGAGCTACAAACCCAGCTATGTAATACCTCGTAACTTACATTTTCAACAAAATTACCTAAATCGTTGATATTGAAGTAGTCGTGTTCTACAAGACTAAAATTGAAATTATTGTTCGAGGTATCGATGTAACAGGTGTAGCGTTCAAACATCTTGTATCGTCTAGAATGGTGTAGTTTCCATATACACTGCGTACTACCTGATTGTGAATTAAAATTCTTTTATAAGCCGCTGCAAACTGTCTAGACGTCGGATTGTTATTGTAGCCTCCTCTGCTACGAATAGCACTAAAAGTTGTTTCTATTAATTAATTTGTATGTTAATAAGTAAGTAATTTGTTTTGTTGATTTTATGATATAGTCATAATAATTTATTGTATTTTGTAGATTCATTATATGACCATAAAAACCGGTCTTCCTACTGGATTCAAGAACATTAATTACTGAAGGTGTTCCATTTTTATACTCGACAAATTATTATTCAATATTCATATGTACAATAATGATATTTATAAGCATATATATATATATATATATATTATAGTTTATACAAATAATGAATAAGTATTAATACTTATAGCCACGATTTAAGATATATATCAATATAATCGTGCTAATATTTTTAAATTTGAGTGGTTTACTGGGTTATCACTTATCATTAACCACAACCACTAAACCACAGTTACCATTGTGGTAAAGTATATGCTCTTCGTACGCACGTCGTTCCGTGTAATAGGTATGGGGATGGCCCATCCATCTCTTTATTATCTATGCCGCCCAAAGATAACGGAGCTATTCGAATTTTTGTCAGTCGGGTGCGCGAAACACTCCTATTCTCTCCGCGAACAGAGGAACTTTAAAACCACAACTAAACACTAAATACCGTGTGTTAGATTGAACGAAATATTTCACACAATACCTTTTCCTAAACACGCATGAAGTGTCCGCCGACTGCAGTTTAGGCCTAAAAGCATTTCGGAAGGTTCGGAATTCAGGGTGTATTTTCCATAAAAAAGGAATTAAAAAATTCCTAAACGTAAAATATAAGCATTTTAACTATTTTTAACGACCCTTTCCGAGGATAATAGTTTGGTGTTTTGTGTTTACATAGAGGTATTACGTACGCAGTAGTAAGTACACACATACTTCGGTGCGAATGATATTAAAATTCGTTTCGAAAACATCCGTATTGATTCAACGTTACACGCATTTTTTTTTTTTTTGTGTGTTTTAGAATATCCGGTTTAGATAATTTATACAATTTTGTATTCCAGTGTTGGGAAATAACTTAAAAGATTATTTAGATAAATAAGTATCGTAAAATGTATATGAAAAAATATATATTTGAATTCTAATTGATTTATCTATTGAAAAACTGACTCTTTAAATTGTTTTGTCTTATATTAGCATCTCGATCTCTCCAAAAATCCTAATTCCATTTTAACTAATGAAAACGTTGACTGAATTCAATAGATAAACTGTATAAAATTTGATCAAAATTCGAGATAGTCCTCCAAAAATAGTTATCCCTCGATATCGTACACAAAATATTCAGTTGCTGGATATCTCCGAAAATTGGATAGGTACTTTAAAATAACGAAAATTGCAGGATTGAATACTGGTGAAAACAGATATATAAAATTGCTTAAAAATCAGATAACCCGCAAAAACACAAATTATTTTCTTTATCTAACACGACACTAACGGGTCTACAAGCCTCGTTATAATTTTCGTATTATCTCTTTATGGAAATTTATGTTATTTGCACATAACTATTATATATTCAGTTTTTATACAACGTTCGCCCAATCTCCCACGGATGGTCCCACGGTGAATACAAATTGAATTAAAGATTTGCGATCAGCAGATCTCACTCGCGAGTTTTTCATAATCGACCGGCATGAACTATTATGGTAGTCATTTTTTAATAAACATTTTTGCCGTTTTAATTGAATTCGAACATGTTGGTACGATTAAACGTTCAAGTCCGGAACATTTTCCCGTTCAATATGATTTAATTAAAAAATAATAATAATAATAATAATACCATATCTCGAGGAACTTGGCTAATGGCAATCGATATTTTTTTAAATCGAATTCATACTTTTATTATACCTAAGTCTTATTTTGATGTAAGGGCTAAGACGGAAAACCGCAATGACAATTGTACGAGTATATACCCGTTTTATTGTAAATAATTTAGTAAACGACAATATTAATATGATATCGATAACGTGTAACTATTGCATAATAATACCAACATTATTGAAAATCAGACACGGGAATAAAATACTCAGAGATTCTTCCGGACATCCTCTTCTGAGAGGAAATATGATGGAAATATAATAATAGAAACTTCACATTGATTTATCGGATATATTCTTTATTTTACAAAGTCACTATAAATATACTAGTACATAACCGTAAATCATGTTTATTTTAATATTACAGGAAGGGTTGTAACTAATTAATTATTTAAACATTACAATTTATCTCTTCTAGTGATATAAATGTCAAAGCAGCACTAAAAAATCAACGTATAAGCTAGATAAATCTATGGGACTTTTAAAAATCAGATTTCAACAATAATAAGAGTTTTGAAATCATCTACTAGGGATCGACCTAAACAATTTTAAAATGAAAACTATACATTATAAACATTGTTCATATTCAGTACTTATCGTTAATGAATAATGCCTCGATTGGATTTTAGAAGGCAGCTGACAAATTCTAAGTTTTCAGATTTTAATTCCAAAATTTTATGTAGTTCGGAGCTTACAAGAGCTGTTTATAGATTAATTTCAAAATGTACTTAAATATTTCTAAAGTGTCAGATTTTTCCTAATATAACACAAAAATTGCCTATACAGAACACCTTAAAAACCGTAGCGTCTTCTTAAATAATAGTAGTTCCTTGTAATTACATCCTAATACAGTATTTTTTCAAAACAAAATGAACAAAATGACTTGTACATTTGCAGTTTTTTTTATTAACTTTGGGTTTTCGAATAATAAATATAAAAAAAAAATACTGCTCTATTCTAAAATCGTCAAATATGTCAACTATATTGAATCGATTTATTTTGTTTATTATATTATGTAAACGTCCGTACTCTCGGGAAAAAATATATTTTTTTCAACCTAAACGACATGGGTTTCTAAGGTGGTTATATTCGGTATTTTTCCCCCGTAAAAATCTAAAAAATTTCCGGACAGGAGCGGTATTAATAAAAGTTGGTTTTTCTTTTATTTTTACTAACGGGAATTCAGGGATTCTCGTGTACATTAAAGTAATCCCGCAAACGTATATTGTTACAGAAGTTTTGGGTAGGACACACGGCAGATGGATGGCATTAAACATTTTATTGTTTTTTCTCTCTTTTTGAACACGTTTTTTTTTATCTACGATTTTTTTATCGCCATTAGAAAGATTTAGGAAACTAAAACTATCATAAAAAAATAAAATAAAAATCCAACTCAAATTGAATCATGTGTAGTTTCATCACAATTTGTATTTACTAGATCGTACCATTATTGCACACTCAATACAATTTGTTGTTTTCCGTACGCGTGAGAATTTCGTTTCCAATTTCATATTCATATGTTATCGGTAATGTAAAAAAAAATGCTCATTAAAATGTTTACTTAAACATTTACAAAACAAGTTAACTAAGTACAATAGGTGAGCGTACCAAATTTCCGTTTTATGTGAATACGTATATTTTTAGTTAATTTGTTACATTATATATTTATTTATTTACCCTAAAATAAAAAAACGACCAATTCTGAGTACAGATGGACTAATTTATATTACATATTAAAAACTAAATCCATTGTCAATTCAATAATATTATTATAACTATACCTGTTTACTAATAACGATGTCAACGAATCCATAATACAGATGGATGGATGGATGGATGGACGGATGAACATTTTGGGGGTATAAGGTATCTTTATACTTATGTATAAATACCTAAATACTGCCTATTTATACATTTCTTAAACTATTTTCAATTTTAACATTATCTTAAATTTTATAATCAACAACATTAATCATTCACTAATTATTTTTCCTTTTTATCTTGTTAATGTTTTTCAACAACGTTTATGTTATTTTAAACAATTGAAGTAGGCACTTCTGCTTATAATCCTTCATAATTTCCAATAGTATTTAAAAATAAAAAGAAAAAAAAATTACAATCATAAATGATTTCGTTTCATTCACGTAGAATTGCGAAAAAACGATGAATCCTATGACTAGTTTCAATTTTAAAATCGAAAGTTTTATACATTTCGTTGAATTTATATTTTTAATTTAAATTGACATTCTTTATTGTTTGTTATGAATTTATAATTTAATAATTATTAATTATAATTAGGTAAGTTTATATCAACAAGATTAAAAAAAAAAATTTTTATTTTTTATTATTTGTGCATTACAATTTTGTCCACGCAAATATATATAGTTTATAGTATATAGTTTTAGTAAAAGCATAATATTATTGTATAGTAATCTTGGACAGTGAAAACATGTTCAAATTGTACGGCTTCGAGATTTAGGTTTACATGGTTTGTATTTTTATGGGTACCAGTTGACAGGTTAGAAGAATACAATTTAATATCGTTTTGGTTTTCTGATATGATAATATTCTAAACCGTAATTTTGGGCTTAAATTTTCAATATTAATTTGCTTAAGGTCGTTAAAAAATCAAAATTATTTACCGTAAATTATAATACACGGTTTGACACAAACACATAAAAACTTTGTGCCTTAAATAAATAAATTCAAAAAATTCGTCTATTTCTCATTCAACTTAAAATCAATCTCGAAATTCTCAGCTGACAGTCGTTATAATTTAGGTTGTAAAAAAGACTTCCATCACGGAACGTTTTGTTCCTTATTGTCAAATTATACTTAAATACTCTGTCTTATCTCTGCGCCGGAGATTTAACTCGAAGTCACGGCATATAAGTACGAGAGAAGTCTATTATTTTGATTCGTACTAATAAAATTCGATGTGACTTTATATTTTCCTGTTTTATATACATACTGCCGAGACCTCTCCTCCCAGTCAAATCCAACGTATATCGTGGATTTTTCCCTTTCTAACTCCATGTGAATTGTCGACTATTTCGTTATTATAATAAACTTAACTCGGTTTTCTTTTGAACCGAAACCTATCTACTTTCACGTATATTTTACTTCAGATAATCCTCTCCTTCTATTTTCGATCTCACACAGTAAAGAACGCTGTAATTCAAGTTTCCAATGCTGGGCATAAACGAGTTAATAAGTTAATAGTTAAGTTAATTTTAACTTTTAACTTAATTTTTATATTTGATTTTTGTTAACTTAACTTATTAACCTAACTTATTTTTGGCTGTATTAACTTTTAATTAACGAGTTACTTTTAATTAAAACTCAGTTTAGTTAATTTTGAAATACCTCTCTGCAGAACAGTTGGAAATAGGGCAAGAAAGAAATATTCTTAAGGCAATTTCTGTATACGGATACCATTCTTGATAATTATTTTTTATGATCAGGACGTACATTTTAAGGTATAGTATTAGGCAATTAATCACTCGGTATTGTTAATAAAATGTACACATTCATTTGGAAATGTAAATAAAATATCGTTATGGTGATACTTTTGCAACTTTTCAACATTTTCATAAATTTCAGATGGTTTTAAGTTAGTAATATTAAAAAAATATATACATATATTTATATTAGAATACTACGACGACTGGTGTACGAAAGATTGACCGTTATATCGTTTTGACAGACGGTAGGAAGTTAGTAACGTGTTCAACAATTGTCGAGAGCAACATCAGACCGTTCATGCAAACTAGACCGTGGTATAATAATGGTATTATTGATATGATTGCAAGTACATGATGTGGTAATATTCTATAATAATTATAACACCATAATCTATGTTAATATCTCAAACCATAATAATAATTAATAATTGAATTATTAAAAATTATCAAAAAAAAAAAATAGTAATAATTTATTATCACTATTATTTTGTTTTATCAACCTTATACTATATATCGAAATGGTCAAAAAATTTACAGCCCCCAAATTTTTTCCACCCGGGACCCAAACCCCCTAAATAAGTCTCTACGACAGTATTACTGCAGTGTATGCATAATATGTACTTACATTTTAGATTTAAGGAATTGAAATTGGCAAATATTATTACGTGATTTATATTTTGTTATATTTGTTGGTTACTGAAGTGCCATTTCTGAGTTATTGTAATTTAACAAAGTTTGTATACGGCTATATACATATAGAGTGTATACTGATATTTTTTCATTATATATTGTCATGTACAGAGTAAAGAGTTTAATAGAACAATTTGGCAATTCTATACATACTTATACAGTGTGATAAATTTAAAATTACCTTTTAAACGGCGTGAAATTAAAGAAAATTTTTAATATAACAAAATAACAAATAAAGTTATCAATGGTTACCTATTTTTTAATAATATTATACCGAAGCACCGCTCAGAATCGTTTTTAATCGAATGCAATGATTTATCATTGCTTTCAAATCTAAAATAATAATAATAATAATAATAATAATAATACATCATCCCGTCCCAGGACTGAAGCGATAATGGACTGATATCTCTTGCCTAAAAGAGCTAAGTTCGAAGTTCTTCTATGGCTTTTTTAAATTTCGACGTATTTGCTGCGTGCCTTTTTTTCTACTCTTAGAGCTAACATATTTTTCATTATAATTTTCGGCTCGCCAGTCTGTTCTCACTGACCACCCCTGTTGTATATATATATTATTATTTTATCAACGAGAATATATAAATAGATGCCAGAAAACCGTATTTTGTTAAATGCATATAACTATATAGTTAAAAAAAAAAAAAAAAAAATTTAAAAGATTTATAGTTTATGTTCTACAAATTGGATAATAATTACGTTTACTTTAAAATTAATTATGAATAAAGTGTAGTAA
Source organism: Pemphigus obesinymphae (assembly GCA_025469235.1). Lineage (NCBI taxonomy): Eukaryota > Metazoa > Arthropoda > Insecta > Hemiptera > Aphididae > Pemphigus > Pemphigus obesinymphae. The sequence continues at coordinate 20,970 of JAIPRL010007325.1, forward strand.
TAATGCGGTACGTGGATTTGCCATGTTACGGGCGTATGCAAGACAGAGACAATTCAACAAATAATTATTACCTATGCTAACTTACTCTCTATTTTAAAATTTCTCTCTGCAAATCATCATCGAAATCGTTTCGGTATTCACTGATTTATTGATTTAATCATTCAACCATTTATACCGCGAGAAAATATAAAACTTTGAACATTTTTTAAAAAAAAAAGTTTCGATTTCCTGGTTTAAAAGGTCTGTTTTTACGGTATATGGTCACGACGAAACGTTATGAATCAAAAATTAAAAATCAAGTCTATCTTACAGATCTTACACTCGGAATACAATATAAGTAGGTAGTAGATATTCACTGCGATTCCATATTTTGTTAATAAAACGCCGTCTAGGATGTTTGGGAGCTACAGATTCGGTACTGTCACCGCCAGATGGATGACATTCTCATACAATATATCATTTATTGTTTGTACAATTTAATATCGTCCAGTAGCATAGGCAAGGTAACATGTCACTTTTAATTATAATATATTACACAGTTTATGTGAAATAAAACAAAAAATACACATTAGGTAAATAACTGGAACATTAAATAAATGTACTGACAGATATATAGATGTAGTAAAATTATATATTCTAGGCCAAAAAAGCGAAAATAGAAAAATAGCAAATATGCATATTACGTGTAAAATAGAGATAATTTAAATCCGTAATAAAACGTATACTTTAATTATAGTATAGGTACAGAATTAAAATTATAAAAATAATACTTAAAATGAACTTTACATCTGTAAACTTAAATTATGCCCTTTAAATAATTTAAGTTATCATTTAGAACTATAGGATAAAGCAATATTACTTATTTTTTCAGTGTAATTCTTCTATATTTTTTTTCCCGAATAGGTGTTTTAGTTCGGGTTTTAGTAACTGTTCATGTTTATTTTCTTTCAAATGTTGTTTGTCTTTTAACACATATAGTTTTTACACAATATTTCAATATAGAAGATGCATTTAATTACACCGGTGTGCTTAAATATCAAAAAAATATCGAAATATTTTCGCTTCTTCTATTTTTCGCTATTATTATTTTCGCTATTTTGTCTTCGCTATTTTGGCCAGATACCAAAATTATAAGTACCTATGAGCAATGCAGTTAAAAATGATAAAATGATATATTCGATAAATTATTAAAATTTAAAAAAATTAAATAAAATAATAATTTTTCAAGAAAATCATTAGAATAATATGCAATTTGTCTATGCAACTGGACAAATATTTTTTATTGTAAAAATGTGCAGTAGGCAGTCCATTGGGCGGTGACGGCCCAAAACCGGTCATCGAGAACCAACACGGCTGCGCCCAAACAGCGGTGTGCCAAAAACGTCTTTGTCCTAATAAAACGACCCGTATAAAACGGTCTCGACTTGATTGTAATTTACGAAATTAGCAAATATTTTTTTTTTTTTTTTTTTTACATATTAGGTATACAATTTTATAAAAGTTGTATATAATTTAAACGTTTGCGGAATACTTTTGTAAGTTTTTCGGATATAAATTTTGTCAACGGTTACGATGTACGGAAATAATAGAATATATACTTTATATATTATTATAATATATTTTGTTAAATCGGTAGGTAAGTATACTTCGTTAATCCACAAAACCAGTCGAATGATGAATGATATTATATTATTACTAACAGTTAAAAACAAAAAGAGAAAAAGTTAAAAAAAGAAGCTTTAATATTATAGTTTTTAACGAATTCGATTTTTGTTAATCTCAGATTTATCTCTCATTTTCTTAAATACTACTAATTATATTATACAGCAAAATATATAAACATTAACTCGTATAATTAAATATAAAATAAACCGTATGTTAAATAAATTTCTGGATTCGAACCAACGGTCGAATGGGGAATGATTATATCGTGTATCGAATAGGAGGTACAATATAAATATTTCGATAGTTTTTTTTTTTTGTTTTAATTAAATATTTTCAGGTATATTTTGTTGAAATTTAAAAGTATATTTATTGTAACTAATACAGACCTGCAGGTTATTATGAGATTACGATCTTCCCAAAATTATCGTCCGAACGATGAAGTCATGTAGCGTTCTATACATTTTGAATCGAGCTGGGCGTACGACCAGGCCCCCGGACACTCTTTCAAATGAACATTTTTAGTATACTTATCACAGAGAAACATGGCGGCCATATTCCTATTTAGCAATAAGTGTGACCACATACTTAATGTTGTATAATGTATAATATTATTGTATATTTGGTGGGCCTTCAAATAATAGTCATTATAGAATAAAGAGATGTCGAAGAAGAAAATCTATATATATATATATAATATAATATTATATCAAAAAATACTTATATTATATAACACATTATGTTATATGCTGTAAATAATTTATTTAACAATTATTGTAATAGGTAGTATAGGTAATTAGGTATAGGTAAATCTATTGAAAAAAAAAAAAAAAAAAAACTTTTTTTAAAATTATATTATATAAATTTTACAAATATAATAGTTAATTAACAGTAGGAATGAATAAGATACATTAGATAAATAATTGTACAATTTAATACAAAATTAAAAACAGAAAAGTACCAGATTCGTCGAACGAAAAATTGTTTTGAAAATCAGACCATGTTATCTTACCATGTTATGTTATCATAACGTATTACGTAGCTGATAACAATTGTTAAATGGGAAGATGGCTGCCTTTTTTTTTTTTGTTTACATTTAGTGTCCATTCTGATTTAATATATTCTGTGGTACGATCACAGCCATCGTGATAACGAAAAACGTGATAAAAACAGGAAGTACTTAATATAAAATTCACGAGGTACCAATATACCAGTCGATCGATTCAGCCGAATTTTTTAATACCTTTTTAATCTATTTAAATATTTCACGTGCCGTATTTTAATATGGAATTTTATATTGGACTGTAAATA
>JAIPRL010007326.1:0-23941 GCA_025469235.1 Pemphigus obesinymphae
ACCTTAGTGTGAATCAAACAATAATGTAGGTATCTTGGCAGTTAGAAGTTATTTTCTGATTTCTTATTTATGCATGGGTTTTAAAATGACGTGTTGTATTTAAATTTTTACATGTATACACTTTTTCAGGCAGAAGAAGTTCCCAGTAATTTTTTTTGAGCGTAAAGAATAACCATCTTTTTTTACCTTTTTACGATATATTAGGTATATCGACTTTTTTTCCTAATTAGGAAATTTTAACTTTTAACTAAGTTAAGTTACTTTTTTTTCAAAGTTAACTTTTAACTTAACTTAATTTATATTATTTTCAATTAACTTAACTTAACGAGTTAAAACATATCGTTAACTTGCCCAGCCATGATTTTATTGATATAAATTATCCACAAGTACTCAAATTATAAATATAAAAATGTTCATACAACATTTAGATAATATATATATTATATAGTATAACGTCATAATCACTGTTATTTAAATACCAACATCGTACGTGGGCCGTTATAGTCGGCGAACAAAGCCTTGTTCGGGTCTCTTCAGTAATAATAATAATAATAATAATAATAATAATAGTGATAAAAGGTATCATTTACGATTTAATTAAATTCAGGCCCGTCGCTAGGGTACGAGCAAGTCATGCGTCGTTTTAGAGCGGCAAAATTTTACTTTAGGGCGGAAAATATCTAGGGGTGATGCGACGATCACATGTGATGAAAATTTGTAGAAATTGATTACGGACTTGAAACGTTAGATGGTTTTTATTATGAACTAAAGTAAAAACGTATCTCTATTCATATAAAATGTTCGGGTACAACATGTTGTACGTAAATCGAACAGACAGGAAAATAAATAAACAGTTATCATGACTATAGAAGTTTCCGCGATTTCGTCTGCATACCGGTTACTGCATATCAGTAAACACTCGTTATCTCCGGGAATACCGGGAGCTTTTGATATAGAAATAGAATACAGGGTGTATACCTGCAGATGAATACAGAATGATACAACGTGTGAATTTTATTCGTGTATTCGAAAAACGTGAAATACAGGCGAACGGAAAACGGGAAAAATCGTAAACCAAATAAACAATACAGTGAGAAAAACATAAAAGAAAACGCCCACACGGTTAGCACGTCGGTAAACGATCCATGGAATTTAATGAAAAACGCAACATTTTCTCTTTCGTAAATAATCATCTATTTGGATTATGCATTTTATCATAGGTGCAAATCGCAGGGGGGATTAGAGGGCTTAGCCCCCCTAAATTATAATTAGCCCCTCAAATTTATAATATATAATAATATAATAATCATATAATTTATAATATAGATATAATATAGGTACTTATAAAAACCATTAAAACTTTATGTTAAATTTTAAGATATTATAAGACGGAGGGGGGCATATTCAATGTATAAATTGTCAGGGATGAAGCCCCCCCCCCACTAAATTGAACCAATTTGCGCCTATGAATTTTATATATACCCTTTATATTATAAAATTAGTATTTTAATTTATTTATTGTAATTTATAGGTGTATCACTAATTGTTTTCAAAGTTATTGTAATTAATATTATAAACGCGCAAACAGTTTTCAATGGAACTGTTATAAAAAATGTATTGGTCATACCTTTAGAAAGGTTCTGGACATTTGTGGGACCTTTGATTAGTATTTACGAACATTTTATAAAATTCATCTTTTTTCAACTGTGCGCTATAGGTGTAGTTCGAGAGGGGCTAAGAGGGGCTATAGCTTAGGGTGACCATATTTTGAAAACTAAAAACGGGACAACTATAAAATGTCAATCGTAATAATTTTATACTAAATTTTTTTTAAATCTCCTTGAAAATGGTAAATAAACAAAATTAAGGAAAAAAATGTCATTCGTAATCTTTTCTCGATAAAAAAAAATGGGACTCAACTTCCAAAGCAGGACAAAAAACGTTCCGTTTAAAATTTGTCGGGATGATGAGACGAAATCATCAAAAGCTCGACAATTTCGCCAAAAAGAGGACGTATAGTCACCCTAGCTTAGGCCTTTTACTAAAACTGATTCAAACCTCTTAAAACAAATATGCCGAATCTCTATAATATATTTTTATAATACATAAATAAATGATATATTATTTAAAAGGACTTGAGTCAATTCAGCTAAATTAATTCTTATGCAACATAGGACTTGCCCAAAATTTCGTAAAAGCTACACAAAATTCCTACAAATGCCATGATCACTCCAACAATGATTTATGCTATTGACATTTTTCTAATGGCGGTGCAGTATAAAAAAACTTCTTAAAAATGTAATTAAAAAGTTAAGGACTAAATAAATTACTGTTTGGTTATTATCGGAAACCTTTTATGACTTTTTATAAGTTAGCGGTACAAAGTTAAATAAAATACATTACAACACAAACAAAAATTAATAAAAAAAATGTTCAAAAATTGAATTATTCAAATTTATCCCCCTCGTCGATTTTTTTTTTCATTTTTGTCGGATTTTCTACAAACCAATACAAACGAACAGAAATATTTGCACTTGTATACAAAAATCAGGGAAGGGTACGCAGCGTATAAGTCTGTAAAAAAGTCGATAATAATAAAATTTGAGACAATTAATATTAGTATAGTACCTTTGCAATAATGACCAAAAAATTAGTTGGAATAGCTTTTACATTTGCACTGCTAATTACACGCACGTAAAATGTAATACACTTTAATCTATTTGAATTCGAATTATTATATTTTGTCTAATGTAAAATAAAAATATGACCGTATCATAGCAATTTGAATATTTTTACATTTTTAGAATAACTTTTTCGTCTCCATTTATTTTTCATACATGTAATTAAACAATTTTTATTTTTACATTTTTCAATAACTCGTCCGCCTTCACTATTTACCTATAGGCTCTTTTTAATGAAAAAAAAAACAATATAAGTAATTATAACACTGCAGCAATACGATAAATCCTGTCTTGCAGCACATCGAAAAAATTAAAAACTTATCGTATTACGTAATGAAAATTTTTTGCAAACAAATCTGTTTAAAACGCAACATACAGGTTTTATTATAAACGCATATATAATAAAATATATATTATTTATAAAAATGTATTCCTTAATTATTCCCTTGTCGGGTAGGATACTGATGGTGAATATATTGAATTTGAATGCAATGATACGTAATTCATTTCTTTCAATAAAACGATTCTAAACGAAGCTTGCGTGTACCAATTCGGTATTTTTGGTGAAAACTTCAAATCTATATAGACCCATTTTCCCCCCGATATTTGAATACATTTTATGCCTAAATTATACATGTCAAAAAAATAAAATGAGTATTTCAAAAAAATGTAAATGGCTATAAAAAATATTTGAATTATCCGAATAACGTACTTGTATGAAATTTCCAAGTCTTATAAAATCAAAAATGGACTCTCTTATGACAAAAAAACTTCAAAATTTAAAATTGCTATTAATACCCCAAAATCGGGGGGGGGGGAGAAATTGTGGCTTGAATATTGCATTTATAAATACATTGTACGTTTGTGATGGGAATAGATTTTACTATTACGTATAGCAAGACTGAAATAAAAGTCTTACGCAAGACCAATACCAAAACTAAGACTTGACTGCAAGACTCTTGGAAGTATTACTTTTAAATAAAATAAAAATTAATGAATTACACATATTATTTATTATATTTTTTTTCTCGATTTAGGTACACCATTTACAAGTTCACACCGAATCTCCAGATTTCTCGTAATGCAATCATCAATATTCTATTGTAATATTTTCGGAAAAGATAATCGTCTATGGATTATATGGGATATAAGGTGAACAAATTTCCCATTATTTTTCGAAAGTTCAGTGTTATCGAAAACAGTCAACTATATAAGTACACATGAGCCTATGTTCATTTTTTTTCTGGTCAATATCGTCGACCGTCGCTATCGTGTACAGTGATTATCGTGTCGTGACTTAATAATAAATAATAATAATTTAATAAGGGTAATTTGTTTAGATGATGGAAACTATTTCGAACGACAGTAAAAACATATTTCTTATTTTACTATGACTATATTTTAATTACAATACATTAATAATAAGTAGCTAAAATAAATTAGTTTTCATTGGTTGCAAAAGCAGATATATTATATTATATACGTACCACGGCGGATATAGAGGTCATGAACGGGGGGTGGGGGGAGGGGGGCAATTAATTAGTAATAAGCATAAAAAAAAAAAAAAAATAAGAAAGATCATCAAATTAGTTTTTTTTTATGCCGTTTCCTTGACAGCACAAAGTACCTCCCGGGACGGTCCACAATTTTTAAACTCATGCTTATCCGAACGATCTACGCTCCAGTGGTACAAACGTAATCGGAATTGTAGGTCCATAAATGCTGGAATAATTTTATACGATTAGATGTACGGCTAAGAAGAGAGAACATTTTTAATTGCCGCAGCACATTCAATAACATGCAGAACGGGCCGAACCGGTGCAGTGGTGGAAAAATTTATTGTGTATAAATGTATAAAACATACTAAAATTCACTCTTTTGGGTAGTCCAAAATCGAATTTTGGATTATTCATAAGTCAAGGGAAAGTGGATCTACCGCTTCACGATTTGTCTACACCCCCCCCCTTGTTGATTAAAGCCCCTGTACATAGGTACTCATCAGGGGACAAGGGAAGGACATTAAAAGTGACCTTTAGTATGTATGTATATACCTTTATTAATAACACATTTTTCCACCACCGGTTCGAACCCGTTATTGAATGTGACATCAGTCCGAGTCCGACCCTATCTTCTTCCGCAGCCAGTTTCGTCCAAAAGGTCGAATGTAAGTAGATTTAATCAATTTGTTAATTTTCAGATTCGGGATGTACCGAAAAAGTACCTCTCGGGAACTACCTATTACGAGCTGAATAATAATAAATTGATTGGACTGTTTCGGGAAGGTCTAGATAGTGGCAAGCAGGAACCATTTGCCATGAATGAAACGGGAACTTAACGGGTGACGCCCGGACCGGTTTGTGCCGTTAGGGTTTACTCCAATTTTTTTCTGAACGCAGGGGAGCTTCCATTATCTCCCCTGTAAACGTATAAGTAAATTATTTATCCTTATTTATAAATTTGGTTAAAAAAAAGCAAACCTGCAAGAATTTGCAAGACCAAGACCGACTTCTACTGAGTGAACATGACCACGACCAACAGTAAGATTGAGTCAACACGACCGAGACTAAATGAACAAGACCAAAACCGAGACGGCCGTGGTCTTGGTCTTAGTCTTACTTTGTTTACACTATTTTATGTTAAAATTCCAAGACTTTAGGATTATTATTTACGGAATAACAACGAAAAAACCATATTCGATCTTAATATAATCGTGCTTTTACCGTTTTTCCTTAATTATTTTCTTGTTCATTCTTAGGCGTTAAAAATAAAAATAAATCGAAAATAACAAGGTAAGCCTATAACAATCGGAACACTTCTTTTTGAGTGTAATAATTTTTGAGTACAGATATAAAAAAAACTACGTTATCATTGTAAAACCAATACATTCCTCGTTTTGCTCAGAATCTAATAAATAGATAAAATTACATATAAAATAAAATATAATGTATATAATATATTGCATAATATTATTACACTTTATTTAATGTAATACCTATCTATGTGCAACCAACAAACTACGTGTTCTGCAGTTTTTGTTTCATGATTAATTAACAATTTATTAGGTGTAATTATTACAATACTTAAAATAATAGTATAATAATTAATAATGTAAATAAACATAATATAATAAAATATGATAAAAAAAAATTTATATATATGAAACTTTGTATTATATTATAGGCTCTTATGTAATGATAATAATAATATTATAGGTCATAAGGTCGGGGTAACAATTCTTATAATATTTTCTATCAGGAGTTACTATAAGTGTATAATAAACTTGATAGTATATTTATTAGGCAAGGCTAGGTACGTCAATAGTTTTCACCAACTCATTTAGTTAAAGTAATTCATATGATGGACGTAGTTAATGAAAAATTATTTCGAAGTAGTTATTTTTAATGTGCTTACAGATAAACGTAAACAGTGAACAAAAAACGATTTCATTAAGTTAAAAAATTTGAAAAATTAAATAGAAAAAATTTGTAAACATAAAAGGTAAGTACCGAGTAAAGGTCCGCACACAATGCCGCGGTGACCGTGTGGCGGTAACGAATGCAATATTTAATATTGAACGATCTTTAACCAACAATATAAATTATTCAATATTGTCTTTTTTTTTTTTGAAAAAGACATCGTATAACCGCTAAACAGTACATACCTAATTGAAAATAGTAAAAATAAACATTTTTTTTTTTTTTCATGGAATACATATCTATTTTATAACAGTTATCACTGATATGTGTTTTACGCACAATCGACCCAAACAAGTGATAATACGAATTAAATTAAATTGAATATTATATATAGATAACCTATATATATATATATATTAATAAATAATATTAGGTAGGTTAAAATTATTTACAATTACCAAATATAACGTGTACATAGTTATGTTTTGAAAATGGAAGAACGCGTATTAATATAATATGACGTACTGTATAATATTCGTGTACTCGAATATTATACGTTATATACGGGAGCTGGACAATCGACCGACAATCAATCGACCGACAAGACAATCGACCGACTACCATTCGACCGACACGGACAATCGACCGACAGGACAATCGACCAACAAGGACAATCGACCGACAGGACAATCGGCCGACAAGAACAATCGATCGACAGAAAAATTAACAGACATAAAATCATAATTTTATTTCGTTAAATAAAACATATGAGTACATTAAAATATTACGAGTTGTGTATTGCGAAGAGTGCCGGGTTCAAATCCAGGTGGTATTCACGCTGTTTTTTCATTTTTTTTTTTAAGTAAGTTATATGATAACTAAAATACATAGTTGTTTTAACCAGTGAATTATTGTAGTAATATAGTAATTTTAACTAAAAATAGAGGACTAAACTTTTTTTGGTTATTTTAATTATGAACAGAGCTGTCCCATATGTAGCTCCAATTTTTAGTTACCTAAATCAACTTTAAAACCAGTTAATTTAACTTTACTGTTTTTTCCGTGTAGTGTATATTTATGTGGTAATAATATACAAAATATTTTAATGTACTCATATGTTTTATTTAACGAAATAAAATTATAATTTTATGTCGGTCGATTGTCCTTGTCGGTCGATTGTACATGCCGGTCGAATGGTTGTCGGTCGATTGTCCTGTCGGTCGATTGGTTGTCGGTCGATTGTCCCAGACCCGATAATTTCAACCCCCAGTCAGTGTTGGTATCGCTGGTAATGAGACGGTGGATTAACTTGCTTATTTTACTAAATATTTTATTCATTTTTATTCTTTTAAATTACCGTACTAGAACCTTCCTCCTATATATTACAAATTCACTTAGAATGCCTGATAGCACAAGTGGTCTTTCCATCCACCTCATTGTGCCTCCTGGCCTAGAGGCATTTTTCCTAAAATCTCTCCCTATCCATTGTTCTGGGGTCTTGAATTACCAATATATTTAATAGTTGCTTTTTTCTGTCTACGTCTGGGACATAACCTTTTATAAAATCACTCTTATCTCCTTCCTCTTAACTCCTCACCCATATGCACTCTATATTCTAATAAAATCTTCTGTGACCTGCACTACATTATTTTTGATTGCCCTATTTTGTCCTCTCTCCGACTTGACTTCCTTTCCCGTTTGTCTTCTCTGGGCTATATCTATCCAAACACTAATATATTACTTAACTCACGTTCTCCTCCAGTAATTTCCTCCATAATCTCCTTCATTCATAACGCTGGCTTCCTTTTTTAGATTACAACTTTATAAACTCCATGTAAATATTTATTTTTATTTTTACTATTTATAATATTTAATTGCTGTGCTGTAATATTTTACCAAAATTAAGACATTTGAAAAAATAAATAAATAAAGAATGTACTATAAGCTTTAATGTACAAGTTTAATAATTGAAAAAATTGAAGTATTAGAAAAATAGAAAAATATATTAATATATATATAAAACATAACATGTATAAAAATAGCTAAAAGTTGGTTGTCGGGGATTGAGGACTCCGGAGTTATACGGTGTGGATTGCGTACATGTGCAATATTATGCTTATTTATAATAATTTTCCCCGGTATATAATAGCAAGTGAAAATGTAAATTTTGGTAAAAAATCTCAGATATTCAAATTATTTCTGTCGAGGGGGCTGACGCGACGAGTAAAATTGAAAATTTCAATTTCCCTCCGTAAATAAGGAAGCGTGAATTTCGGCGATAGTCATGTAAATTCATGTGTAATAACGTGCTGAATTTTTGAATAAGAATAAGGCAATTTTCTGTTATCGTTACATTTTCTTATTTTTTTTAATCATTATTTAAATAATTATGCATTCTCCATTACTATGTAATACCTAATTAATAAAAATATATGCAACTATTTTACATTTCACCAATTGTATACGGTATACCTATTATTGAGTATAATATAGTACCTATTAGATTATTAGAAGATGGTATACACTGTCACTATACAATCATATTATAGCCATGTAGGTATAGTAATCAGTACTCATACAGCAGATAAGAATCGAAGGACGTATATAAAGGGAGGGATAGGGGAGACCCGTGCCCCTCAATTACTATTTCAACTGTTAGTGTGTGTATTACATTTAAAAAAGTCCCTTCAGTCCTCACACAGGATAGTGTATTACTATTAAAAATTATTAATATTAAAATATTCTTTATGTATATAACTATAATAATCATTATTAAAATTGAAAAAAAGATCTTTTTAACTAGAATAAATTTATTTAAAATTTAAAATTAATTGATTCAAAAAATTTAATACTACTCTTATAAAAATAAATATATTTTTTTCATAATAGGTGTATATTAATTATTAAATTGATAAAAGTATTAATTTATTAATAGTTTTAATATTAAATTATTAATAAAAAAGTAAAATAATTTACTTTTAGAACTTATATACAGCATACTGAAGATTTGTTTTATGAAATATGATAATTTTTGACTTGGAAATTCCACACATATTTGATATAACTTTTATTTTTTTTAAATGGGAAACTCTAATTTTGACACTGGATTTTTCGACGGAGCAATTTTGATGCATAGTTTTTAATTCAAAATAGGCTATGTTACAACAGTTTAAAAGTGGGAAAAGATCGATTTTTTGCAAATTTGAAATTACTATATCTTGGTCAATTGGTTTCGAACTACACCAAATTATTAAAAAAAAATTATTTTAGACAAATCCAATGTCAAAAATTTACTAAATTTGAAGTATAAAAACATTGATTTCTCAATAAATTAAAAATTAGTCACCTTTTCATAAATGTTGAGTATTTTTATTATGTTACAGTTTATTTTGTTAAGATACAAAAATCAGAGTAATAGTAAATTTTAATTAGAAAATGGTAATTAATTTGAACATTTATTATAATTTATGACTTTATAAATATATATGTATATATATATATTACTTTATATTTATTCATATATAACTTCTTGTTAAAATTGCTATTGTTTTCTTTGTATTATATTTTTGATATATCCATTATTATCTACTCGTATATTATGTCATATTATTATTATTATTATTGGATAAATAAATCTAGTTATTAATACTATTATTATATAAATCGGAATCGGTTAATTGTGAAAGCAAGACACAACTCCAGACTCCGTATGGATATTTGTTTATTTGTATTTTGTCTCAAGTAGGTAGGTACTCATGACGTGTTTATATTCGATTAAATAATAATATACTAATTATTATTTAATGTATTCGTTATTAAAATCTAATATGTATTAAGGTGGCTCAAAAAAATATTCATTTTTTAACTATCACACCCAAATAATATTTTATTTAGGTAGTAAAAAATTAGTTTATCAAAATTTAAAGCAATTTGGTGAAATTTAAGAGGTCGTTCAAAACGATTGAATATTTAATTAAGGGTTTAAGTTCAACAATTAATTTTCGTACACCCGAAAATCAAAGTATTTGATTTCAGTTTTTCCTATTCATTTTATAAAGTCCGCATTCTATTTTCTTTTTATTCAATTTAATTTTATATTCACTTTAAAATGTTATAAGACTGCAATTTCTAGGTTAATTATTTGTTTACTTTTTATTTTTATCAAATTTTATGAAATTAAAATTCAAATAAATCGTAAAGTATTTATTTAAAATATATTGTCATGGTTTATTAAATAAAGATGAGGAAAATAATAGTTTGGGAAATAAATGAAAATAATTTAAAACATAATATAACATATTTTATTAGCTAAATATTAAAACAAAATAATATCAGCATCAATATTTAATATATTATGTACATTGCATAAATACCACATGTCATAAGTACGACAGCACTCTCAGCGTCATCATATTTTGTAATATTTAAAGTTTTAATAAGTATGGTTGCAGACATAATATTATGTATAATATAATATACGTAATATACCATATTTATATTATAATGCTGAGGCTAAAATATATACTTTTTCGTATTGCTCACTTTAGGATTTTATCACTCTCCCCCTTCAGCGGCCTCGTTTTTGTTATTGAATGGATGAGGGTTATGTTTTAATCAGCTCATCAGAAAATCAAAATCAAAAGTGTTCATTTATGTTATAAAAACTTATATTTATAATAAATAGATTGTTTTAGTTATGTATTTAAAATTATTTTGAGTTATTACATATTTTACACATAAATAGGCCACCTATTTATACAATTATAAAAAATGGCAATTGTATTGAGATACAAATGTAAATTTAAATATAAGATTATAAGCGAGCGGAATTTTTTTCTGATGATAAAAGTACCTTTATCATATCTATAAAATATAGGATAGCGTGCAATAGCTGTTAACGTGTTACTTGACACTTGTTGGTATTTTAGATTTTGCTGATGATACATCTTGGATTTTTTTTTTTTTAATATATTTAAATGAAATAATTTAATAAAAAAAATGTAAAATTAAAAACAAATACCATAATATAGAGAATAGAGCCACTACACACGTTTTAATTTCGCACTACACACTTAATATTTCGTATTTCACAAAGTGTGTCGTACTGCACACAATTTTAGTCCCTGTTATAATGTGAATCCGGTTTCAACGTATCTGTCGATTTAAACGAAAAATCTGTGTTTATATCTATTGAAGTAAATTTAATTTTTGCTGAATAAAGTGTAAAGACGACGATTAGCAATATTGCCTCATTATAGTCTATAATAACGAAGAGCATCGATTGTACCACCTTCAAGTTGTAAAACAACATATTTATTATTTAATATTTATTATTTAATATCATATGACAATATATTTTAAATAAATGATTTACGATGTATTTGCATTTTAATTTCATAGTATTTGATAAAAATAAATAATTAACCTAGAAATTGTCTACAAAATTTCTCAACATTTTAGAGCGCTTTCACGCGCAGCATCGCCACTTTTAAACGCCCGCGTTCTGCGGCGAAGGCAACCACCGTTACCATCTGCAGCGCTTTCAATCTGTGGCTGTGGTCGCGTGTGAAACCATCCATATCTTCCCAGCTTTTTCCATAAGCAGCGCTTCTCAGTGGCGCTACTGAGTGGCTTCGTGTGAAAGGGATAAAGTGAATATAAAATTTAATTGAATGCAATGAAAGTAGAATAGGGATTTTATGAAATGATAAGGAAAATCTTAAATCAAATATTTCGATTTTCAGATAAATAAGTACGAAAATTAATTGTTAAACCCTTAAATAAAAATGCAATCGCTTTGAACGACCTCTTGAACTTTACCAAATTACTTCGAATATTGGTGAACTTCATCTTTTACTAAATAAAATAATATTTGGGGGTGAGAGTTGAAAAATGATTTTTTTGTTTTTGTGCTACACTAATTTATACATAAAAGTATTCTAAAAATATTTTAAATATTATTATACGTATATATTACCATCAAATATTCCAATAAAAATTCTGATTAATTTTTTTTAGAAGTATTCGTAATATGTATTGGAAATACTTTTAAAAATTAATTTATCAGAGTGTGTAAAAGTCTTTAAACGACATTTAAAAGCTAAAATAAACAGGTCACTTAAAAGTATACAAACACATTGAGTGAAGTTATCGATAATCGTAAAAAAATATTTTATATAAGGAAATACGGGGGTTTTTAAATTAGAAACGGAAAAAAACAACGAAATAATTAGGTATCCATCTAAAAAACTTTCTGAGATAGGTATTATAAAATTCAATATGTTCGTCTGTTCGTCCCATTTTAGGGTATTTAAATAAATCACGAAACATTATACTTATTAATATATTTGCACTTTCTATAACTTTACGAGAATTAAAAATTTGATGTAATAATAAGTAAATAGGTACCTTACTAGGTATATTTGAGGGCACAAGCGGATAAACTGTATTTTTATGTAAAATATTTTTTCAACAATTCACTAGGTTTGGTTTACGAGTTGCGTAACTAATAATACGTCATAATGGTGACATAATGGTGACTGTTGGACAAAAGTATACGTATAAGTTTTATAGTTTAAAGGTATTTTCCGGTAGGTCATTCGCGACATTTTTTTTGATAAACATGTAAGTACGTATAAGAAAAAATAAAACGGAAAAAAAAATAACTGGTTATTTTCATAGTTCCGAAAGTTAAGAATTTGTGAAAATTCGCATTTTTTTACCGGGTACGTATTTTCCGTCTATAATAATATGGTATAATATGTGTTAGCGGTATGAATTGGACAGTTTTGGAACGCCCTGCACCTGCATCTTCACCCTACACCTTCACCTTCACACTGCAGGGTAAAAGTGCAGGTGCGGAGTATCCCAGAACTGTTCAATTCATACTACCTACTTATATTGTCTATATTTTATATAATATACAATTTACTAGTTGTAAATAAATTGAATTAATTTCATTATAAACAAATCCATTACCTATATTAATAATGAATAAATAATGTTTTAAATTTTCTAATACTTTGACTTTTGTTTGACTTAAATCTTAATTCCTCCCACTGTTTACCGTATATACATATATATACCGGTTGCCTGCTAAAAGAATAACCTTGAATAATATTAGAATAGATAAGAATAGGTAAACATATTTACATACATAGGTACATATGGACTAAAACGCTAACTCTAATGTCAATGACCTATATTGCTTATAAGGTATATACATTTATAATACCTAGGTACAGTATTTTATCCAGTAATATTAAATAGCCAAGCATTATTTAGATTCAATTATAAATTATAATATTCTAATTTAGGTACGTACCATTTGATTGTTTGAGAAACAATATTGTCATCGTTATCACTTATCAGACCGTTTAATTACAACTATCGGACACTGCCAACAAATAATGTTTTCCATTATATTTATTTGCCTATATATGAGACAAGTACAATTTCAAAGCAGAGTGCATGTTTGCTTTTGAACGTGCTTAGGCTTGTGGTGAATTATAATCATCAGTATAGCTAATATTACTTTTCTGCTTTTTTGTCTTTTAAAGGAGTAAATAGATATTTACATAAAAATGTCTAATGATGAATTACCGATTTCAGCAGTGAAACAACCGGCCGACACACAACTCGAAGATTACAAAAAATCTGTCAAGTTAACTTAAAATAATTTACAGAATTCTACTTTAAATAATTTTGGATTTTTAAATACATCTATATAATTATCCGAATTTCGTTTCAATTATTATTACGCCAATATATAAACACAAGTACATACTTATCAAATATTATCTCTAAAATGATAAATATTATATGTCAATTTGATAAAGATGGTTAGAACTTAGAAGATAAAAAAGTATGTAATTGGTATTTAAGTAAAAATTAATTGAACTTTTCAAAAAACGAAATTTTTACAGATATTTTGTTTTTACATTTCCGTATGCTTTTTTAAGTACTTATACCGAATATTTTTTAAATACTATTTTTAGATAGGTACTGATACTAGTATATTCAGTATACAGTATACAGAATACAGTATTCCGAATACTTTATTCAGGTGGATTCACATTTTTAAAAATAATATCATTATTTTTCAGTCAATGTAAATTGTATTTATGTACAAGTACATGATATTTAAAGTATATTATATTATCTTATGTTGTTTTCAACTATATTTAGTGGTTTAGTGGGACGGTAACGTTATTTTCCAATTTTAAATATGTTGATTTAAATAAATTTTTATCGATGAAATAAATAGTTCAAATATATTATTTTATTATAAGGAATTAAATAATTATAGTAGTTAGTGATATGAGAACTTAAATAGGTAGGTATATAATAATAATTATAACAAAAAAAAAAAAAAAAATCCTACTCACTTATTACTTAAATTAATTAAACAATATTGAACTTTAATATTAAAATTTGGATTTAATTTATAATTCATAGGTAGGTGTGTATTATCAATTGTACCTATATTATATTATATTCATTTACATGAAAAAAAAAATGATTACATATAATAATATTCTAATTAGATACTATTTTTGTTATTGAAATCTAGTAAAAAAAAAAGTATTTTTAAAGTATTTGGAATACATTTTGTGGAGTATTTAAGATACTTTAGGAATACTATAATCTTAAAGTATTCGAATACATATTCTGAATACTTTTTTGGAAGTACTTTTAAAAAGTATTTTACTCAAGTCATCATGACATAATAATTTATTATAATTATAGAATTTAATAAAAATATATATATATAGTATATATAATTACCTATAATTCTTAATATTAAATATAAAATATATTTTTGCATGCAATAAAAAAATTTATTGTGAAATTCAAGACCATAAATAAAATTTAGTCTTGAATTTCGAGAAACTATGGCTTTCTACTCCCCTTAATCGGGACCTGGAAAAATGTACACATATTGTTACCTTTGTTTTCATTAAGTATACATTTTATGTTTAAACATTAAACTGAAAAGGTGAAAAAATGAGTAGAACTTTGAAATTTTCACGGATTATAATATTATTATATTATTAATGAATAATTCATGCTTTAAAATTGTTGTATATTTTTTCTTGTCTGTAATAGTTACGATTTATTTATATTATATATAATATACAAATTTCTGTTCAAAATAGTTTTATCAAAATAAATGTTTTTTAATTCAATATATTCATCATCATAATCATCATATCGATTGAAGTGCATTTTATTATTTACATATGCTATATATTATAATAAATAACATGCCATTATTTAGCATAATTGATCAAAACTCGAACTTTTTCGTCTCTTATATTTCTTGTTTCTTCCTGAATTATTGTCACTGGAAGGTCGTTTAATTGACTTGAAGCTCTCTTTCAAATATTTGCAACCGTTATTTCTAATTTAACTTTTGCGATATTTGTCTCATGTGTACGATTTTGGTTTTGTTTTAAAATTCTTACCTCATTATTACGATTTACCTCATTTATTCAATCATGTAAAGCGAAAAATGTGTAATCATTGGTTCTTAGTAAAATTCAATGTCTCGTTAACAATATTATTATGAAGGAGCATCGTGGATTTCGTCATGGTCGCTCCACAACAACATGCATGCATCTTGTGTTTAGCAATTTTGTGTTCGAGTTATTTCAGCAGCGGTAGCAAGTTAACGTTGTTTACACAAACTTCAATAAAACTTTCGGCTCAGTAAGTCATAAAGTTTTAATTAGAATTATTCATGATTATGGTATGGCAAGCCTTTTTTGTTATGGCTTGCTTCCTATCTTAGTGATCGATATCGATGGGTAAAAGTCTTTGGAACTAAGTCTTATGTATTTTTTTAACCTCTTCTGAGGTATCGCAAGATGATCATCTAGCCTCCTTATAGTTTTCTCTCTTTGTTGAGTATAAAAATAAATTCTATGAAAATATCTAATATTTTCTGAAAACTTTTAAAAACAAAATTAAAAATAATAATTAATTTCAAATTTTTTATAACTTATTCAAAATTGGGTTTATTAGATATTTGGAAATTATTATAATATAATTTGTATTTAATATATTTTAGAACATTGATGTTATCACGACGTCAAATGGCACACCAGTTGATGATCATAATAATTCGATTCAAGCTGGAGAAAGAGGGCCACTTGTGTTACAAGATCATGTTCTATTAGACAAAATTTCACATTTTGACCGTGAACGTATTCCGGAACGTGTTGTACATGCAAAAGGAGGAGGTTTTATATTTTTAACTTATAATACTTTTTTTCATATTTTGTTTCATACATGTAATAATATAATAATTTCACATTTACCCCTTTCATATCTGAAATATATTTTAGGTGGTTTTGGATACTTTGAAGTAACGCATGATATTACAAAATACTGTAAAGCTGATTTATTTTCGAGTATTGGAAAACAAACTCCTATCGCTATAAGATTTTCAGTTGTTGGTGGAGAAAGTGGATCAGCTGATACTGTTAGGTATAAGAAAAACTTCCAAAATTATTTTGATATAATATATCATAATATATTCCA
This sequence comes from Pemphigus obesinymphae, assembly GCA_025469235.1. Lineage (NCBI taxonomy): Eukaryota > Metazoa > Arthropoda > Insecta > Hemiptera > Aphididae > Pemphigus > Pemphigus obesinymphae. The sequence goes on from JAIPRL010007326.1 coordinate 16,643, forward strand.
AACCACATATATTTTTAATTAACTTAAATAATTTAGTAAATTAAATTTATTTTACTAGATATGTATACTTAAATCTTATCATTTTGTTATTATACCTTATTGTGAATAATTAAGTGTTAAATAACATAAATGTGTATAATAATAATGACGTAGGTACTTTATACAGTGTAACAGGACTATTTTATAAATGTAATATAGATATAATTTGTTTTATTTAATATTTTCAAGGTTTTTTTTAAAATAATTATTACATTCTTGTGCAATAATTAAAACTTTTTGAGATTTAAAGTAAGAATTCTAATTTTAGCACAAGTGTATAATAGTTATTAAAAGAAAAAAAACATAAAAATATTAAATAGAACAAAAGTTATTATATTTGTCAAATAGTGCTGTTACACGCATATTAAATAAATATTAGGTACTAATTAAAATATTAATGCATTTATGATTTACCTTTAAAGTTTAAATGTTAGTTAATAAATTAGTTTTATACAATTTTAATTACTCAACTAAGTAAAAAAATTTTAATCCAATCCCGATTTACTTACAAAATGCATTTAATAGATCTTACTAATATTGATAGTGGCGGCCATTTTCGATAGTTCAGATCCGTTTATTAAAAACCGTTTAGACTAATTATTTATATGTCCACAAATTACAATCTATATACCTATATATTAACACTTAATAATTAATATTTACTTTGTTAATTATTTTATAATGGTTATTAATTTATTATCATTATTTAATCATTTTAAATGAGTATTATTTTTTTAAATCTTTTTTTTTATATTTAAATTTATTTTATGCTAATTTATCTCAAAATATAAGTTATTTTTTTAGTTAAATTTAAAGTTTTAATTTAGACGTTGAGCGGATCGAAGAACTATTGATTTTACAATATATTTATATTTGTTTTTATTATTCCGTGAGCAACTTTTTGACCTGGAGTCAAGTAAGAGTTTTGGAGTTTATATGTTAACATTAGCAAATTGGTTCTAGTTGTTACTTTTGAGTGGTCATTTTTTAATTTTTCCAGTAGTTTCCTTAAGTCTAAAGAAAAACTATTTTTTATACGGTGTATGCAGTATGAAATATTTTGTAAAGTAAAATTATTAAAGTCACCACTTTTTTTTTTAATTCGGTATTAAGATGAGCCACACATATAAGATTTTTAAGGGGTTCTGTATTGGCAACTTTTTATAAAATTTTAATAAAAATAAAAATCTTATAGGTAATTTAAAAATATTTAAGTACATTAGTAATTTAAAAATATATCTGTGTCAGTACCACATTTTATTGTTGTATAATCACAATATTTAAGAACAAAACTGTTTTTGCGAGAAAAATTTTTTCCCGTGGGCTTATGATTAAAAAACCAAATTTTGACACAATTATCTGTTCTACCGTTGACTTTTTTTGATATCGCAAGAATACTTGATGTTATGCCATCTGTAAAAATCTCCCTAAAAATATTTTTACAAAATTAATAACTTTTTCAAGATTTTATGTATTTTTTTTTTTTTTTTGCTATATGACGGTAAAACACAGATAAAGTTATCTACAATATTATGTCAAAATTTGATTTCTTAATTACAACTACAGCCCGAAAATAAGATAACGCATGTGAGGCGTCCTTTTAAAGGTAAAATGTCATTTTTAATTTTTTTAAATAATATTAAATATTATTACACGCTCAATCGCAGATCCACTTAAAATCGTTTTTATAGACAGAAATGATTTATCTTTGTTTTCAAAATTAAAATAATAATAATATACTATCCTGCTTAAGGACCAAAAGGACGATGGAAAGGACTAACTTCACCAACTACATATGGGTAGCTATTTTTTTTAAAGTTTTAACTTATTTATAAATATTACAAGTTACGATTTCAATCATTTCTAGTTTATAACAAATTGCACTAGGAATTTTTGTAAAGTTTGATAAAATGTATAGAAGATTTATCTATAACTGGAAATTCTATTTAATGTCCATATAATTAATGAACTAGAAATTTTAATTTATATTTAATATTAATTTTGGTTTTACATACATTATACATATAACTAATATCCTAATTTTTTATTGGATAGATTTAATAATAAGTACTTTTTCTACCCAATATTTTGAAACATTTTTTTTTTGTATTTAGTATAGAGAGGGAAGTTTTTAACGACAGAAACATAATTTCTGAAAATTAAAGAAAAAACCCGTTTAAATAAAAACGAAATTTTCAAAAAGATTTTAAATGTTAAGCAAGTTTTACATATTAAAAATAAAATTTTTTTTATCGTTTTCCATCCTTGCTAAATAGTAGGTAATGGTCAATGGGAGAAGCACAATATTTTCATATTCCAAATAACCAATAAAAAAATTTAATTTAAATTAGTTCAACTATTTATAGTGTTCATCAGTTATAAATTATAACATATTGTGAATTACCTACCAATAAAATGATCTGCAAATATTGGCGTAAATAATTAATGAATCAATGTTTTTCGGATTTCAAAAAAATGCTATTTTCTCTTTATTATGTAGATAAATAGCTATATATATTGGAATTTGGTTTACAATTATTTAAAACACAAATCGATAAATAATTTTGAATCTATGTAGAAAATATATTATACTTACATGTATAATAAGTTTTATAGATCTATATTGTTTTTTTAGAGACCCAAGAGGTTTTGCCATAAAGTTTTATACTGGATATGGAATTTGGGATTTAGTTGGAAATAATACTCCAATATTTTTTATAAGAGATCCAATGTTATTTCCAAGTTTTATTCATTCTCAAAAACGAAATCCAGTTACTCATTTAAAGGTTACTAAATATAATACTAATTTCATTGTTTTATAACAAAGTTAAATTTATGTCATTTATTTTTAGGATGCAAATATGTTTTGGGACTTTTTGACTCTTCGTCCTGAGACATTACACCAAGTGTTAATATTGTTTTCAGATCGTGGAATTCCAGATGGATTCCGTTACATGCATGGTTTTGGATCACATACTTTTAAAATGGTCAATGCAGAAGGCGAGGCATTTTTTGTCAAATTTCATTATAAGGTAAAAAAATTAATATTTTTGTAAATATTTGATAAAAGAAAATTTAATTATAATTGATTTTTTTATATAATCATTTTAGACTGATCAGGGTATTAAAAATTTGGATGTTAAAAAAGCTCATGCTCTTGTTGCTGATGACCCAGATTATTCAATTCGTGATCTGTATAATGCTATTGCAAAGGGTAACTATACCAAACCATACCGATAACTGTGATAGTGTGGCAATGAAAAAATAATTTGCGTTTTTCTGTAAAATGTTGACACTATTTTAATTTGACTGTTTTGATTATTATATACTTATCATGGCACATACAATTAGTAAACAAACTAAAAATTCCATTGCGTCGTATTTTATAAAAAAAACCCTAAAATATCACTATACAATGTATATGAACTTACGAAAGTAAACTCAATAAGTCTACCATTAAGTCGTCAATTGCAAAAAGAAAATATGGACTTAGCACTAGCAATGGAAATTTCTGATGAAGTTATAAGTACAATAGTTCAATTACGAACAGAAACGAAATAGGAATTTAAAACGATTTTTTCTGAGGTTGAAAAGAAATGCAAATCCTTAGAAATTTTTATTTCAATAGCTAGAGTTACAATAACTCAAAAAATTCGCTCTATTGTAATATTGTAATAACATCTGTGGAAATGTATTATATTATTTCAATATACATACCATTTTTAAATAATTTTTCTAAACAACTTAATAAAAGATTGATGATTGATGAATAACAATTGTACTTGTTTAATAAATCCACGTGAATTAATTTAAATCAAATAAAGGTCTTCTAAAAACATATTTATCGGATACTGAAATATAGATGAAGTAACTGCAATTAGTAAATTCACAATATAGCATCAACAAATAAAACAGAAGGCACCCAAAAATATAATGGAAGATTTAAATAATTGCAATGAAGATATATTTCCAAGTTCCTAACTATTTACAAACTTTTAATTATATTAGCTATATTTCCGGTCACAACTGCTTCTATTGAAAGGTCTTTTTAAACACTAGCTTAGACGTTTGAAATCATATTCACGAAGTACGACTGGTGAAAATCGTCAAAATAATTTGGCAATTATAAATATACATCGTGATGTATTAATATCAACAGAAAATGTAATACGTGAACTAAATATTAATAAGATAAATAAGATAAATGAGTATGAGATAAATGTCGTATAAGATTATTGTAATAATTAGATTTATTATATATTATAATAAAATATTGGTATATAAATCAATTTTCAAAATATAAATAGATACGGTATATTTTATTTTTCCATTAAGGTTGTTACTTTTCATAACACCCCCTTTGGAAATTTCTGGCTACGCGCCTGACACAAAGAACGATTATTTTTGAAATTTTACAAAAAAAAAAAAATGTTTGATATTTCTTATTGCTCAAAAAAGATTGACGATTTCATTGTTTATTTAAATACTGTCAGGTCAAGTTTTGATGATATTTGGTCACAATTAGAAATTATAAACAATGAAATACAGCCTGAAATTCACCGTTTAAAAAGGCAAAGATTTAATCAAGTTTCTGGAGATACAAAAACTAATTACAGACGACTATTTTTTGAAATAATTGACGTTATAATTAATAAGACGAAAAATAAATAAAAAAGAACGGTTTTCAAATCTTAATCAATTACAATTTTTCGCATTATTAGACTTCAAAAAATTTAGTCTATATGCTAATGATTTTCCTATAAACTTATTCAATTCATTGAAACAATTATACGGTAAATATTTTGATTTACCCAAATTGAGAAGTGAACTTTCGGTTGTCTACTCGACCGAAGAATTTCAAAAACCTAATATTCACGATCTTTTAATTTATTTAAAACCCACAAATTTAGACGAAAACTTACCACAAGCAACAAAATTGATTTCATTGATACTAACTATTCCAGCTACTAGTGCATCAGCAGAACGTTCATTCTCGGCCCTTAAAAGGATTAAGAATTCATCAAGAAATTCCCAAGAACAAAATCGTCTTTCATCATTATCAATGTTGTCAATAGAAAAAAAATTATTGGTAGAGTTGAAAAAAAAATCTACGTTTCATGATGAAGTAATCAAAGCTTTCCTTACTAAAAATAGAAGAATTGATTTAATATATAAGTAATTTTGTAGTTAATAAGTTTATTATTTTTAAAAAGTGATTTAGTTTTTGTTTATTAAATATAATATTGTGCTATGTACTAAGGTAACATATATTAAAAATTGCGTAAAACTTTGTATGTTTCAAGTTATATTTTAAGACAAGTATAGGGTGGTGTGGGGGGGAGGGGGCTACGCCCCCCCCCACGATTTTATTAACTTATAACTTCAATGCATACACTAAGCTGAAACACACGCTACGCCACTGATTTTTCGAGTTAAATATCGTTCGGATATTATATTTTTCGGCATAAATATAGTTCGGACAAAATACTTTCGGATAAACTACTGTCGGATGAAATATTTTCGGATACTTGATAGCCCTCCGTCAGATGTTATCACTCATATTACGACAAGATAAATGATAACAAAACAAAAAATAAATGATAACCCAGAGTTAGCTCGTTATTACCTATAAATATCACGAGTTAAAATCCGGGAGTAAAGAAGTCCATTAACCCGGAGTTACCACCTAACTCCTAGTCGTGAAACGCGTTTTTTTCGTTAACTCCGAGTTATTGGTTACTCGCACTTTAACTCTAGATGGCGAAACCGGCCATTAATACACTTAAGTTAATTTAAACAATTTAGTTACCGTTCGGCACAAGTTCAAATTACGCGCGCGCGCCTATTTGCATATATATAGCGTCCTATCGCTCACATGACAACGGTGGATTGTATCGGTGGGCACCGCGAGCTGATTAAAATAAATTTCATTAAAATCCGTGCTTGTAATGGCCGATGGGCTTACGTTGTTTCCCATTATCGTTCTCTTCCGAAGACCGATATTATGGCCTCGGACCTCGATATTGTTTTTTTTTTTGTGCGTGTCCGTTAATTATTTTTGTCCGCGACACCATGTTCTTCGCCGCCAAGTTTTTGCGTAACACCGACGTATTAATTTCATAATAGTATATACTTTTATACATTTCGTTTCGCGAACGATTAACGTGCTCGCATAATACCGTATTTTAATAAAACGGCTTACGCGTCTACATGCCAATTGCGGTCGTTGCTGTGTTCACGTAGGTACCTACAGATTGTACATTTGTTGTATGTACGCGGCCCGTCGTGATCGTTACGCTTTTCGCCGTTCTCGTCGATCTTTTTTATTTTTGTATCCAACACCCTCGTGTCGCGATGCCATCAGTGTGTCAATCATTGAATAAGGATCGAGTGTCAAGCGTCTTGCCGATCGCCATCGTCAACGCTCCATCGATTCCGTTACGGTTCCTCCTCTCCATGCCGATCTGGCCAGTTCGGCTCAGGTCATTGAATTTTATTATTTTATTTATATTTATGAAATTACGTATACGAGGTTATCGGTACTATATTATGCATAATAATATGCAGGTACTCATTGATTGTATTTTTGTGTAGCCGGTCCCACATGACACGTGAGTTTGCCGTTTAATCGGTAATCGTGTGTCGTGTGGGAGGTATTTAATCGTAAAGCATAGGTAACGATTATTTTCATTCGCACGGTCACTCGTGGGAAACGTGTGTCGGTAAATGCGGTACGAGTGAAAAGGAATTAAATAAAAATAATTGTGTACCTATATACCTACAATAGCAGAATAATCGGCAAAATACGGGTCGTGTGGGAACTAGAGTAACAGCACCAGTCTTTGAGAATTTAATAATTAGGTATATTGTGAATAATAGTTTCAATGTATTCGTTTATAGCCTATTAAATAAAATATACCAAATTATTTGTTAATACATTAAAGGACATTTTGTTCTCTTTATACCTACTGTCATAAATTTTATATTTCTAGGAACAAAACTCCAATTTATTTTTAACAATTTAAAAACTTTAATACAAATTCCAATGTTTGGCATAAAAAAGTCAGTGTATAGTAATAAATATACTAGTCTTTGGAACTTTTTTAAAATTATAACAATATATTTTGTGTAGGAAAAGAGGGTGTACAAAAAGAAAAATATAGTTAAGGAACCGAGGATTAGGTGGTGGAAACTAACGGGTGAAAATGAAAAAGTATTTATAAGAAAGCTAATTGGGACAGGGATGTGGAACATGGAAGG